>NW_010729077.1:9118693-9137751 GCF_000365185.1 Nelumbo nucifera | reverse complement strand
GGGGTTGAATCTTGTGGGGGCTGATTTGAACTTAGAAGGGACCCGTGTTTCTCAAGGAATCGGATAGTTGGAATGAAGCCGGAAGCAAGGACAGCTCCTACTTGTATAACTTGCTTATTTTGACAGAGCCCACAAAGCAATTGGGGGTATATGCTCTGGTATAAATCTGGGCAGATAATGGTCTTAAGTAGTTGCCTACACTGTTCTTGGGCTGAATGGTCCTACTGTCTGGGTCAACTGGGAGTTTTCTATGTAAAACAAATGACAATTAAAAAGTAGAATTCAGAACTATCATTATATGGTTGTATTAGTTCTTTTATATGAGATGCTTTGTTGAAATAATATTTGAAAAAAGAACACATGATTATTTATTTTAAGTTTTTATATAACTTTTAAAACTTGGGTATTTATAATTACAAGTTTCTTATTAAAAAATTATTATTTTTTTAATATAACAAATAACAATATTGCAATTCCAGCCCCTGCGAATCAGGCCCCTCCGCTGGTCGTTTGTTAAAAAACAGGGACTGAGAATCCCTGAAATCAACATCGTTAATTTCATCTTAGGCAGCCAAAAACGCGGGAACTAACCTGGAAGAATTACTCTCTAACATCACATCTGTCGTCCGATATTCATCTCTCGCCTGGTTTGTTCCAACCACTTCATTCCTTTTTATTTTGCACTTTGTTTCTTGGTTATTACGCAGTCACGCAACTTAATTGGATTCCGATTCGCGTGACTGCATGTGGAATTAGACTATGGGTTGAACATTCGGCCGTTGATTGCAGCAATGGTGAATGGGAAGAAGAAAGAAGAGGGAGTGAAAGAGACTGAGTTAAAAGAAAAAGGGGAAAAAGATTAAAGTTAAAGTTTTTTATCAGTTGGGTTTTATTTTGAAAATTTGAGGAATAGTGGAGAATAAATTCAATATTTTATTTTTTCTATTAGTACTTAATAAAGATGTTAATTGTCAAAAAAATGTAGGGGTATTTTAAGACAATATGTAAACAACAAGGGTAGAGTTAGTCAAATAGTTAAATCATAAGGATAACTTAAGAAATTTGCCACTCTTTTTTTTTTATATAAGTTCATAAAAAAAAAACTCGGACAATTCGCTCAGGCTCACACAGTTTAAGCAATTTTGAAAAAAAAAAGTTAAAAACTAAAGGAGCATTTTTGAGAATTGAACTCAAGACCTCTCGCACCTTGAGCGAGAATCATACCACTAGACCAAATGTCCTATCTAGGGGTGGACACGAGTCAAGCTTTTCACAAGCCACTCTAGTTCGGTTCAAATCGAGCTTCAAGTCGATTTCGAACTTTTATTATGTTTGTTTAATAATTGAGCCAAGCCTAAGCATTTTGAAATTCGGCTTGTTAGGCTCACGAGCCTTCAAGCTTATATTTGGGCCTAGTGCCACTTTGATCCCCGAATTTTAAAATGCGATAATTTAGTACTCAAATTTTTAAAATGTGACAATCTAGTATATTCCGTTAACTAGCTATTAACTGGCCGTTAAGTGGCATTTGAAAAAAACCACAAATGTTTTTTAAGTGTTATTAATTTTCTTTTTCAACCATCTAAATGTTGATAAAAAATTAAATTCCAAATCATTGCTTTTTTCATCTAATAAAGTTAGGGTCATGTTTGAGTGGGCATTCTGATGACCCCAACTTTCTTGAATAAAAGAGGCAAAGATTTGATATTATTAATTTTTTTGTCAATATTTAGATGATTGATAAAAAATATTAAATAATAATTGAAGAGAATTTGTGTCTTTTTCAAATGCGTAGTCGATTGTGATGTTTTGAAAGATCGGGTACCGAATTGTTTCATTTTAAAAGTCGGGACCAAAGCCTAAATTACAGGTTAGTAATAAAGAATTTTTTTTATATAACCTTTTCAATAAATTTTGTTGGTGAGAATATATTATACTCATGGTCCCTGATACACGGTGCCAATTGCAAGAGAAATGAAAAACCCTTACATACCTCACTTCAGTCTCCTCTGTCCTCTCCTCTCGAGCTCTCAGCCTCTCACCTCCTCTCGAGCTCTCAGTCTCTCACTCTCGCAGTTCAGACTCGCAGGCCGCAGCTTCTCTCAGTCACAGGAGTTCTAAGAACTCGCACACTCACAATTAGTCGGTCACTACGGACGTCGGAGGCGAGACAAAGACGAGGAACAGAACTTGTTCAAATCGTTTAAGAGGGACAGATGTAGGTTTGCTTTTTCTTCATCGTTTTCTTCTCATTCTGTTCCGGGTTCGGGGTTTTATTAGTTTTTACAGTTGGGACATAAACTTGAAAGACCATTTTGGGTTGAAATTCCTTTTTTTTTTTTCTGAGATTTCGAATTAGCAAATGTTCACAGAGGAAGTATATTCAGCCGATCCTTGTTTATTTTTTTTTTATAGCGATACTTTTCATTAATAGAGGAATTAGCAAACGTTCTTTTTCATTAACAGGAAGTATATTCAGCCGACACTTGTTTATTCCATTTTTTTTTCCGAACAAAATCTTGTGTCATATATGTTTAGCTCTTCTGCAAGCCAAAAAGAAATCATAAAGCATGTTTACTAATACATACAAATATTGATTTAAAAAATTGATGCTCTTTTTAGGACTTTTATTTTTTGGGTTTTCAAAGCTCAAAAGTAATAAGTGACATATGAAAGGCATAGACAAAGAATGCCTACAAACAGAACCATTATATACTTTTGGAAGTACGAAGAGAAAATATAATTTTTGTCTTAAAGCAATAGCTTATCAAAATGCATTCTTCTAATTACTAAAGCATTTCACCATCAGCCACACACTTGAGCTACACTATTATTATTATTTTTCCTTTGTTGGAGATAAAGTAAAGAATTCCACTAAGTATTAAGAAAGTATGACAACACATGTCCTCCAGCCACACTTAAAGTTGAATGGCAGATTGGCAGTATTTGATTTAATTCATTTTCTGATAAAAAAGCACTTCATTTATGAAACTATTATTTTGTTCCTTGGAATATGTCATTATAATACAAGAAAATAATTGTATTATGATGAATTATTTATGAAATGTCTATTTTCCTTTTATGTTTTGCTGAGGTACGTAGCAAAGTTGAATGCTGTTGACATCATCAAGCTTTATATACAAAACCCATTTAAAGTCACTTCCCAATCTGAATATCTAAAGAAAGAACTGGCTTCCTTCTTGGTCTTTCATGATTTCTAAATTGATTTTCTTTAATTTCAATTTGGTCATAAAAGTGCAATTTTTTTTTTTAACATTTAGGTTTTCTTTCTAGATTGGTGGTTTATTGGTTAGTTATTATTAAAGACTAAGACCGTGGTTTGACTCTCAGGTACTGAATCAGAAGATATTCATTTTTAACCCTAGTATTAAGAAAAGTACTGCCATTCAACATGCCTACTATATGCACGGTTCAGTCCTTCTCCTAGTTTGTAAGACCCAATGAACTTCATAGACTCATACAAGAGGTTAATGAATAGGTTTAGTGCAATATAACTCTATAAGTATATGATATTTTACTAATGGAGGATCCTCGTGAATTGGTTTGACAAAATATATGAGTAGGAAAATAAATATATTGTAAATCTCAAAAGAAAATTTTTTGCATCCTCTACATAAACCCCATATAAACATATTTTAATGAATGAATACTTATAAATTAAAGAAAAGAATGAATAAATGAATGAAAGAAGAGTTTTCTCTACTAATTTTTATGGTGTTGACTCCATACTTAAGAAGGTGCCAACTCCTAGAGAAACCTAGTGGTTCCAACTCCATTAGAACCTATCTTTCATTTACTGAATATCTGTTAATATATTTCTTTGTTGTTCATAATTGCCCTACTCTTTTCTTTTCTTACTCTTCACTCTCTTTCTTAAATATTAAACAACATAGTCCAAACCTGTTCCACTTATTAATTTAAACAACATAGATCACAAGGTATCTTGTTGTGTAGAAATGCCATCATCCCCTATCCATGATCACAATGTTTCATCAGCAAATGTTCCCTCAACCTCAATATGACCCTCACCCTCTCATTCTGTATCTGGTCCTTCCCCTATAATCATGGTTGACATTGCTGATGACTCATCTCCAAATGAGACAAGTCAAACAGCAAATAATGCAAGCAATCCCATTGACACTCCTTCTACCACAGATGGTACTCAGATTGAATCTCAGAACCCTATTGAAGAAGATGGTCCAATACCAAAATCAAAAAGACAAACAACTTCAGATGTATGGAAGGAGTTCAAAAGACAAAAAACTTCAAATGAGAAAACGGTGAATAAAGTCCAATACAGTCCAGGTTGAATAGGTTGAACAGAAGGCTTCAATGCCTGCGATTTGGAGTTTGTTTTGGGGTTATTGGGTTCTAAAATACATTTTATGTTAATTCAGACCAAGGTTGAATCCGGGTTGATTCTTAGGCTGTATAGGGTTATTGGGTTGGATTTTCAACATTAGGAATAGCTTTTCAATGTTAGGAATAGTGCATGTCACATGCTGTTCTTACTCGTAATAATGCTACTAGCAGCTTCACTATATCCACAGCTGGGCAGAATCCTCCTGGTGTTAATCTTGCAACATAATTGAACCCAAGAATTGGTACTGGTATACAAGACTCTTTTCTGGTATAACAATTAAAGTGTATGTTTTGAAAATTTAATGAACAATTAAGGGCATTTTTGTCCTTTAATTGAAAACAATTAATCTTAATGGATAAATGCTTAAATAAGGAATACTTAAGTAGTTTTAGAAAGTAGAAACCACTGGGATTGGACCAGTCCAATCCAGTCCAAGTTGAACAGGTTGGACAGTCGGTCCAATAAGACATTGAATTGGACCAGTCCAATCCCGTCCAAGTTGAACAGGTTGGACAGTCAGTCCAATAAGACACTGAATTGGAGCAGTCCAATCCAGTCCAGGTTGAACAGGTTGGACAGTCAGTCCAATAAGACATTGAATTGGACCAGTCCAATCCAGTCCAGGTTGAACAGGTTAGACAGTCCAATAAGACATTGAACAGGATGCCCATGATTTTTGCTTTAGTTCCAAAATTAATTAAAGCAGATAAATACCAAAGCTGAGAATTGGATCAGCAATTTAGAATGAATTGGTCATTTGTAGATTTGAATTGTATGGTTTAGCCTATGTTTTCCTTTTATTGTTTTAGATATATTTAGGTTATGATGTCTTGAAAAGGATTGCTTATGTTAGATTAGAATTCTCTGACCAAGACATTGTATTAGGGTCCAATCTAACTCAATTTGCCCTAGGAGTGCAATGCTGCAACTTGGGTGGTCTTGAGTTGGGGTTTTGTTAAAATTTGAATGGACGCAACTCGAGGCCCAAACTAGGCAACCTAAGTTGCACCCCTAATTTCCCCTTCTGTGTTTTTTATAATTTTCTTTTAGTTAATTTTAAATAGGTTGTAAATAGGTGATAAATGTTTCTTTTAAATTCTCTTTTATATCTTCTCTATGCAACCAAATGCAAAAGATTTTTTGGTTTCATGTCCTTTTTTTTCACTATTTCATGTTTTGTGTTATTTATGTGGAGTCCACATGGTTGATTTGTGTTTTGTTGGTGTTGGTCTTGCATGTTTCATGAGGAATTAGAATGAAATTTGTAAACAAACAGGTTCAAAATTTATTTAAATTCTTGCTAGAAAAAGGATTCATTTTTTTTAGAAAGAAGCATTTGATTTGTAGCTATAGTTTCTCATTCTGTCATTTTCTACCTGTTCTTGTCCGTTCTAGAATTTTATTGTAGGCAAGAATGAGCAAGAATAAGAGTTGAACTAAACATGACCTATGTTGTAGCAAAGCAAACTCCATTGGCAAATCCCACTCCCTTTGCAGTCTTGCCAACAAAACCAAGACTCTCTCCTTCAAGCCTCTCTGTTTTGGATTCCCTCTCATTCCCTTGTGGCCTTGCCACAGAACCAAGACGATCCTCCTTCCAGTCTCTGTTTTTGTATCCTCTCCCGTGCTATCCTGAAACCCCAAAAAGCTTCTTTCACAAACTCTAACCCGTCCTCCCCCTTTCCAATGATGGCGCCACCTGCATTTGCATAATCTACAGAGGCATAAGATTGCCGACGGTGAGTTTTTCTACAAATCCCACCTTTCCCTATTGTCTTTTATGTATCTCTCTTGATCTCTTTGCATGAAGAAGGAAAGACGAGGTTGGCATTTTTGATTCTCAGTCCTTCATATATAGTATTATTTCTGACTTCTAGTTAGAAATAAGAGAATTTCTTCTCATTTAGTCAGTTCAAAAACATAAAGAGAAAGGTTGGTTGGTTGAGTTTATCTCCTTTTATGGTTACAATTTTTTTTTTTTCGTTTCTCCTTGGAGTCGGTGGAAGTCATACATTCTTATAGTGCTTATTTTTCTAGATGATTATAGTGGTCCTTCTTGAGATGGTATGTCTAATCAGAAGCATTGTAGTATTGAAAGCAAGCTATAATATGCGTGGAGGCCTAGGGGTGTTATGAAACTAAGCTTTGTCCTGACCCATTTTTATGGTGTTGGCTACATGAATCGTATTCGCCAAAGACCAAAATGTGAGTTGGAATTTTCTAATATTGATATTAAGCAAACCCAACTGCATGTTTAATATTCAAACAGAAAATAAGTCCAGCAAAAAAAATGCAAAGATGTCACAAGTGCATGCAGGTAGCACTTGGAATCTGTTTAGTATTCCTACCATTGTACACCCCACTTTCCAGAGATAATTATGATAGACTAGCAAGTAGTAGAAATGTTACCTTGCTAATGTGACACAGGTGCCAAGTATTAGGGACCAGGAGTTCATTGATGTGCAGCACTATGACAAATCAACCTCTAGAAATCATGGCATAGGAAATTGGCAATAAATATGTTGTGTAGCTTACTGGAAAATGTTTCCAAGGCACCTACCAATTCCGAGGACCCATTTCCTAGCCTTTAGAATGGGCCTGGTTGCTTGGCATTTGCTTAATCATGGTTCCCAGGGGGGCACTTCTATCAACATCAATCTGGTCATTCCAAGTATGGGAATGGAAGTAGGGGCAACTAAATGCTAAGTGTTGCTTGCCACTGTAGCTTGAGATTGTGTTTTCTGTTGAATGAATGTGCACTCATTTCTGGTATTGATAATGGCTTGGCAAATGTAGGTGCCACTATGTGCATGATATGTGGGAAAGCTTTCTATTGATCTGATGCTGGAGGAGTGTGCAATATGTCCCTCTTCTTGCAAAAAAATTTCTTTGTTAAGTGATATGTGATCTGTGGAATTTGGAACTCTAGCATTTGCAAATTTTGAAAACATTAAGATGAGCACAAGTCATTGAACTTGTATAAAGAAAAGCTTTATGGGTGGTGATGACTGATGATCGTATTTGGTGAGTTGGGGACTTGGAAGATAGTTGCATATAGTAGAATAAAAGAAAAACCTATGGCTCTTGAAGAATGGAAAGTTCTCTAGATGAACTTTTGCTCAGTGTGCTCTTTCAGAAATCCAGTTGCAGCTGGGATTAAGTTACAAAGATGTATGGGATGTTCTTTCAATGGAAGCTATGGATGTTCATTGCATTGTATGAAGCATATTCGGTTCGACTTTTCCTGAATCTTTAGCTGAACCACATGGGGATGAAGTAGAACATAGTATGATCTTATTTGAATAATAAACTGGAGGAAATAATAGCATTCAAGAAACTGCTTTTGCTCCTAATTTATGGAGTTGTTACACAAAATGAATTGGTAGTTAGTATAAAGTAAGAGGAGTTTGTTAGTTGCAACTCATACTATTAGTTTAGTGTCTTATCTCCTTTTGTATTAATAAGTTCAATAGATTTCCCATTTAGATGCTAGTATTTGGACCGTGAAGGCACAATTGATATTTGCTAGTCATTGTTGTTCAATCTGCCTTTTATTGAAAGCTGCTGTTTATATGTGACTGGGTTCTGATATCATGGTTCATGCCCTCCATTGAAGGAGGGTTTCTGTAATGCCTTTACCTTCCAGTAGTATATTAATAAAACTGGTTCAATATTTTAAGCTTAAAAATATATGTTGCTTAGTGGGGTAGAGGGGGCAATTTCAGCGTCTCCTAACTTTAGGAGATCTGGAACTGAAATATTAATAATTTGGTTTCAAGATTTTATTTTATATTTTCAACTTTTTGAGGAAAAGGTTAGTGTGTTCAGTAGGATAGAAACTATGGCAAAACATGAGTGCATAAGAAGATTTACATGAATACAGAAATAGGACAGTCAGTGACAGTGTTCCCTTTACAAAGGCTAATTTGGTAGAGATCTTATCTGTTTCTTTGCTTCTTGGGGGTATGCTCCCCCCCCATCTTGTTTAGCATCTCCTGTTCTATCAAAAAAAAGGTAGAGATCTGAGATCTGTAACTTTAACAAAAAAACCAGCCTGATCTGGATAGATCATCTGCTATTACATCCTTGCACATGGAATCCATCTGAAATGTGCTTTTGTATCGGTCATGATCTCCTTGATTTCATTTAGGTGATCAACCCACTGCCATAGACTGCTCCCCATCATTAGGACTCGTTCTATTGCATTGACTGGATTTTCATCAATAACAAGAATCATATATGTGACTGTTTAGCAATACGAGCTCCCATGTCCCCAGCCTCCTGTAGAATCAGCATACCTAGTGCAGTGGTTAAAGGCCCAGAAGATGTTTCCATCTGATTTGAAGAAAACTCCCTGTATGTTGGTTAAATTGCATCTTAAACTGCAATAAAATTGTAGATTACGTTTCTAATCTGGAAGGGAGGACATGACAGCCCTTTGGGTAGGTTGACCGACGGATTGGAGGATTTCTGGCCAAGTCCTCCTTATCATAGGATGCCCCTTTGGATTCATTTATTGTTACATCTCCAAGAGTTAAGAAGAGAGAGGGAGGGAGGGAGGGAGTGGCTCCTAACAATTTGAAAGGTGCTTCTTTATCTTATGGTTATGTGTGTGCATTATGGCTCTTGAATGTTTTCAATCACTCACTTTATCATATTTTCTGCTGGCAGGCAGTGGACTTCACTGGCGTAACCTTACTGTTTTGGGTGTTAGAGTGGGAAAATGTTTAAGTGTGTCTGCAGCAATGTGTCTACTAAAGGGACTTTTCTGTCCGACGGAAAGAAATTTAGTCCACTTATATATGCTTTGATGCGAGGATTCCACAATGGCCAGGTACGTTATGTCTGGTGCCATGAATTATTAGTCTCCTTGCAACAGATGTTGCCATGCAATTAATAATGATGAACAATCTTTTATCTACATTTATATTTCATAGGAGATATAGAGCATGTAAAAATTCTCCAGCATTTTCCCTGTAAAGCATTTGTTTTGATGTGGAAGGGACATATAACAAACTTTTCGCCGTAAAAGGGGTGGATTTATAATTGAGATATTTCTAATGTGGTAGCAAATCAGCACCTTAGTCCTAGCAAGGTTGATTTTGGACTTACAAAATAGCCTTTAAACAAGCCACTCATTAAATATTTATTTGCATCAGTCCATGGTTCAACCTAAGGCCAAGATTTACATAAGCTCTTTCATACTCAAGTACAAGTCGAAACACATACCCATTTATTAACAACATTCGAACCATGGACAAACAAGTGAGTACACCTTGGTATTGGTGTCTTTCTATGAACAACATGGAGAAGATAAATCTCTTGGAATTTAAGGAAGACTTGAAAAATGACAGTTTTAGTCTTGGGAGACTAGAGCGTGAAGTTGGATTTCTTCAAAGTACTTAATCACTAACAAATGTATAGGAAGTTAAATGGGAGATTAGAGAAAGTAAAGATTTGGAGGAATGCATTTCCCTTTTGGAGAGGTTAGAGAAAGTAAAGATCTCAGATCGATCAAGGGATTAATTATTGGTGGAAAGAATGCTCAAATGGGAGGTTTACCGTTAAATCTTGTTATATGGCTCATCAGAAATATTTCAGATTCAGATCAGGTAGCTGCTGTATGGTGAAACCCGGTTACCCCAAGGATTGAAGCGTTTGCCTGTCTGGTTGCAATGGATGGTATTCTGACTGTGGACCATCTGAAATTCCGGGGCTTTGGCTTGGCTAATATGTGTGTCCCCTGCAAAGAACAGGAGGAATCAGTCAGTTGCCTTTTTCCTCTTGCAAAATTGCCGAGTTCTTGTGGAGGATATTTACTTCTTTGTTTGGAGTCTCAAACTTCCAGCCAGGAACTGTCGCAGGCATTTTCTCTTCATGGCCAAAACTAAGAGGAAGTAAAAAAGCAAAAATGATTTGGAGCTGTTACCGTTTGCAATTTGTTGGAACATTTGGATAGAGAAACAGAAGAATTTTCGAAGAAAAATACTGGAATTTGGACAAGATTGTGGCAGCTGTCAGCAACTCGGTAGCAGATTGGGTTCTTGCAACTCCAGAATTTAATCATATCTTTAGGGAGGATTTGGGGGATAATTTGGGAAATATTTTGGATTTCCAACTTTGTAATCTGTGATACTTTTATGTATTTCTGTATCTCTGCTCCCTAGCAGATCTTTTGTTTTTCTTCTTGGTACCCTATGAAGTGCAGGTAATGCCTCATCACCTGCTAGGTTGTAATGCTTTTTATTTTTAATGAATTTTATCTTTTATCTTCAAAAAAAAGTTAAGGTTGCAGTTCTCTATGCTGACTAGCTAGTAATAACAGTTTGGCTTAATTTTTTGGATTGGTAATTTGAAACTTTATTAATTAAAATGAAAGAGGATATGAAGAAGGTAGAGAAATTGATGAGAGATTTTCTTTGGGAGCCGAAAGATTGGAAAAAAGGATCGTTTGGTGAGAATTGAGATGGGAGAAGGTGATCAAAAGAAAAGAAGAGGGCAGGCTGGATCTAGGAAACACAAGTAAGAAAAACCTCACTCTTTTAGGTAAGTGGTTGTTGTGTTTCCCCTTGAAAAATGAAAGGTTGTGGCACAAAGTAGTTTCAAGTATTTGTGGACTTTCAAGGAATGGATGAGATGCTAGTATTATGCAAAGAGCTCATCAAGTTGCCCCATGGAAAGTAGTGCATGGTATACTACCTCAATTTCTTGAGCATATTAAGTATGATTTGGCTTCTGGTAATTGGATTAGATCTGGGAAAATGTGTGGGTCAGGGAGATCCCCTTGAAAGATGTGTTTCCTTGTATGCTCTTTCAAGCCTTAAAGAAAAATCTGTGGCTAAATTCTTTGGGTCTCTTTCGTCTTCTAGGTTGGGATAGAATTTTGGGGCTWGTGAGAAATCTTAGAGAGCTTGAAATACCATTATGGTACGTTTGGTTGCCGAGAGAGGATGAGGCTAGAAAGGATGGGATGAGAAAGACTGGGATGGGAAGAGAAAATATTTTTTTCTTAGGTTTGCATCCTGTGTTTGTTTCCCAAGAAATGATATGCTAAATAACCATTTTCTTGTGTTTGTATACTGAGAAAATTGGTCAGTTTTGCAATGTGATGTTTTCAATTGCTTGACATTGTTCACACCATCACATGATGGTATTCATCCCAATTAAGTGTCGAATACACCCTGCTATTCAAAAAAAAAAAAGGAAAAAATGAACACAAATCAGTGACCATATGAACACTGTTACCTTTGCATGAGTGAGCAAAAATGATACATACCTCAAACCCAAAAATCACAAAAACGGTACACATCTCAACTCAAAGCGTACCATCTTGAAAAAAATGACCACAAAACCAATAAAAATACAGAGCTTACTGTAGATCTATAACAGTTCATCATTTTGAATCTGAAAATAGTTAGGATATCTTACCTTTGTGCGAGTGAGCAAGGAGATTTGGACTCTACGAGTTAAAACACACACACACAAAAAAAAAGTTAGATCTACAAGATAGAAGTGTAGATCTGTAGAAAAAATCAAGGTTACATGCTGAAAAGAATGGATTCTGGCTGGAGAGCCGCCATCTCTTCCCGTTGTCATTAGGAGCTCGACAACTACGAAAAAGTATAAAAAATACTCGTTGATTGCTGGCGGTCATGGTCGTGGTCGTACCTTGTCTGGAGATCAACAATAATGGCGTTGACGAGAAGGCCGTTGTTGATGCAGGTTCGCGGTAAGGGTTGTCTAGAAAGAGAGCAGGAGGAAGAGCCCGATCTTTTTTCTCAAAAGTTTCCTTTTGCATCAGGGTCGCACCAAATCAATGCGACCCTGTTTCATCCATTTTGGGAACCCGCGTTCCCCACATTTCCCTTCCCATCCCTTTGAACAAATGCTGGAAAACCAGAATCTTATGGGAATATTCCCATTTTCCCTTCCCCATCGCAGCAACCAAACATTCCATTAGTGTCCTGCTTGTTAAATATTTTGGATAGCTTAGTGCTTGATGTTTTTGTGGGTGTTAGTTCGGTGTGGTTTCTCAATCCTTTAGGGTCATTTACTTGTAAATCCTTCTTTTTTTCCGTTGTGGCGACTTGCTCTTCCTCTTCCTTTCTTGTGAAAGAAGTTTGGAGTGTCCCTTTCCTCCCAAAAGTAAGTGCTTTTTGTTGGGAAACTTATAATGGGTGCATTAGCACATGTGATTTATTGCAAAAGAATAGACCAAATTGGCTCGTCTCCCAATTGGTGCATTTTGTGTAAGTTGAATGGTGGGACTGCTTACCACCTCTTAATCTCCTGTCCCTTTGCTTGCTCTATTTGGGAATGGTTTTGCTCCCTTTTTGATTGTAGGTGAATCCCTCCTGTTAGTTTGGAATGTCTCTTTAGCCCTTCGTTTATGAGGGATAGAGGTAGAATCTTGTAGAAATGTGCAAGTAGGGGTGGCAACCACCCAATGCACCCATTTATTTAGCGGGTTGGAAATGGGTTGATCATCCATTGGATCATTTTAAATGGGTTGGGTCAGGTTGGGTTGTGGATATCCATTGGGTTAACCACTAATGATATAAGTATGAATTCTTTAGCCATTTTCCTTAATTTTCTTCATTTGAGTGAAATAGTGTATAATCAATGCATTAATTTTCTACTAATTATTGACTAAAATTAGTTTTGGCTCGAGTTAACACAACTCACCCAAATAGACATAAATTCAACTTCAGTCAAATGGCCCAATCAATTCGTTCAATGGCCTAATTTGGTTCGCTTTGATTTTGGCACGAATGTCCCAATTGTACCCAACCTGAATCAACCCAAACAACCCAGCAATCTAGATCAACCCAATTTGGGTTGGCCAAATTCAACTCTAGATCAGATCGTTCTGGGCAATTCGACCAGACCTGATTTGGAATGGTTTGGGCCAGACCAACTTGATCTGAGTCTGGATGGCGTGATCGACCCATCTTGATTTGGTTTGGGCTAGGCGGCCTAGTCCCAAATATGAACCCATGCTCGCCTGATTTGGATTGAACTGACCCAAATTGGCACGATTTTATCTGACCAGTCCAACTCAAATTCAAACAGGTTGGACCCAACACGGCCCTCTCCAGGCTGGTCCGTCCGAACTCATCCCAATTCGGGCCGGTTTGGTCCGGACCAACTCGACTTGGGTCTTGATGGCATGATCTGTTCATCTTGACCTGTTTTGGACCGTTCTGAATCCAAATGGTTCGACCACTCGTGATGTGATTAGCCTGATGATGAACCCAGTTAGATGGTTCAAGTTGGTCTAATCGATTTAAACCTAAGTGGTTCGGCCAAAACTGAAACCCGAACATAGTCAAATGGCTCCAAGTGATTAATTGCTTTTTATTCCCCTTGTAAAAATAATATGCCTGTAATGTGATTTGAGCCTTCACTACTTGTAAACAACAACCACTATTGCCACCAAGCCATGCCCAACTTATTCGTTAAAAAGGAGTTGGTTTTTACTTTTAAGTACATAAACTAAGTTGCTACAAGATTTATGGGTTGGGTGGGTTGGATTGGGTCAAGGTGGATTTGGGTTGAAACCAACCCATTTAATTTTATTTAACTGGGTCATTAATGGGTTGGGTTGAAGCTCAACCCAAACCAAACCTAACCCAACCCACCCAATTGCCACCGCTATGTGCAAGGGCAGTAGTGGTGTTGACAATTTGGGAGGAAAGGAACTTGAGAATCTTTGAGGCTAAGCCGCTAAAGAAAGGAATAAGGAGACAATTATTGAGACTGTTATAGTAAGAGTAGCACATTGGGTGAAGACTTTGAAGCTGTTTTTCAGATTTTTCACTTGAAGACTTCTTCAGAAATTGGGAGTCAATTGTTTACTCCTATTTTTTTGATAAATGAGTGGTAATTTTATTAATAAGAGAAAAGGTGTACAGTCACACTACAAAAAGAGGCATGGGATGTTACCTCCCCTTAGGAAAGGATATAATCACACTCTTAACAGAAATACACTTATAAAGTAGCCCAGAACAATTCACCCCTTGAAACCCCTTGTTTAAGCCAAAGAGTTGGCCATAGCATTTGCTGATCTGCTAATCCATTGGAAGCTTACGAACATGTTTCGTGTCAGCCACTTAACTTTCTTGAGAAGGTCCCTGTAGCCCCAGAAAATCGTATCCAATCTGACAACCAACCTACTACCACGGGTACCACCTTGGAGTCCCACTCAACTATCAAGTGCTCCACTCCAAGTTAGTTTGCAGCCTGTATTCCTTGTACTGTAGCCAGCATCTCAGCCCTTGTAGAGTCACCAAGGGCTGGATTGTGGAGGCCAGCATCTCAGCCCTGGATTTCCTTGACTTCTCCTGTCAAAATTCAGCTTTACCACTCCCTTTGGAGGAGTTTTCCATTCAGCTTTTAATCTATTCTTTTTGGAGATTGTGGAGGCCACCTCTACCCAACTTTTTTGAAGATTGTCAAAGGAATAATTCATAAAATGGTCTGAAGTTTTCAACCCATTAATGTTCTTGTCAATATGCACTCCTTTACTTCAGCTAGGCTTCTTTCCTTTTCTTGGAAAATTCTGGCATTCTCTCCTCCCAAAAGGTCCACAAGATAGCTACTCTGACACCAAAAAGCAGATTTACTTCAGAGGGAAAGTTCCACTTGCACCCAAACATCATGAAAACCCAATTCCAAATATTAGCAGCAAAGGCACAAGATATCATCAAGTGCTGACTGTCCTCACTCTTTACACAAAATACACCAGTTTGGAGATAAACACAAATAAGGTCTCTTCTTTTGTAGGTTGTCCAAAGTATTGATCTTACCATAATAAGTTTCAGAGTAGAAGATAGTAATTTTAGGAGGTATAGGCCTTGACCAAATCTCTTTGATAGGAAACACCCTAGTTGAGGAAGAACAAAGGGACTTGAAAAAAGAGGCACAAGTGAAGGATCCTTTCGGAGTAAAAGACTATATTCTTTTATTAGGTTTAAGAGGATCCACACAGAGTCTAGAAGAAGTAAAAGCTTAGAGACAGGCTGATTCTCCGTCCCTTAAAGCTCTATGAAAACCAAAGTCCCAATTTAAAGTGAATGGGAGATTTGAGGGGGGGGGGGACCTTGAAATAGGCTTCTTTTTAAAGAGGGAAATAGAATAGAGAGAGGGAAAACGCTCTTTTAGGGGTTGAGTACCCACCCAAACATCCTCCCAAAAAAGAACAGAGTTTCTAGAGTAGACATCATACCTTACAAACTTGAGGAATTTAGGGAGTCTGCCAAAAATTGCCTTCCAAGGTGTTGTGAGCAAGGCCCGTTGAGATTCCCCAACATCCTAACTAGTTTCAGAGTAGGCATGGATATTAGCCACCACCGCATGCCATAATCTCTCTCTTTCCAAAGGTCACCTCCAAAGCCATTTGCCTAGTAGAGCTTCATTCTTGCTAACTACATTTCCTAATCCTTAACCCCCTTCTTTCTTACTTCGGCTCATCACATCCCACCTAATCAAATGGTCCTATTTCTCTTCCCCTAGTTCCCACAAAAAGTTCCTTGTCAATTTTTCTATCATTTTTGCTTCCCTGTTAGGTATCCTAAAGTCTGACAAAAAGCAGACTGGTAGGTTGCTCTGATTAAAGTTGCTCTACCCCCTAGAGAGTTATTAGAATTACTTCCAGGTTGCTAATCTTTTTTCAAAATTTTCCACCACGAGGTTCCAAAATTGACTTTCCTTTGGGTTAGCACCTAGGGGAAGTCATAGATAGGTCAAAGGTCATTCAAAACAAGTACAATCTAAACAAGCAACTATAGACTCCATCACCTCCCCAGTTAGGTTTAATCCCACCACACAACTTTTCTCAAATTTGATTTTCAAGTTAGATGCACTTTCAAAAAGAATTATTAGATTTTTTCAGATTTCTCACATTCATCACGTCAAAACCTTCACAAAAAATTATGATGTCATCTGGAAACTGAAGGTGTGTTACTGTATTTCTATATCTACCTATTCTCCATCCTCTTATTGACCCAGCCTTGTCTGCTTTTGATAACAATCTACTAAGAGTATCTGCAACCAGTGTAAATAAAAAAGGGGACAATGGATAACCTTGTGTTAGGCCCCTACATGCTGGGAAAAATCGTTGACAACTCCATTAACTAGAGGGAAGGCAACCATTAATCCAATTGCACCATCTATCCCCAAACTCACACTTTCTTAGCACCTTTAAAAAGAATCTCCACTCCACTAGATCATAGGCCTTTTCAAAATCCAATTTGCAGGCAAAGCCTTTATTACCTGATCTTCTCATATTTTTTTGATAAGTAAAGAGTCATATTCCATTAATTCAAAGATCGGTTATATGAGAATCCCCTTAGAGGGGTGCGAGGTGCTGCCTCTCCATACAGAAAACACAAAAACTACATAAAAAAATGACTTACAAAAGACACAAATTACAGTTGCGCCCAGAACAATGTTTCCCTGTTTGTCCCTTGTTTTGCCAAGGCATCAGCAAAAGCATTATCTGATCTCCCAACCCATGTACTGTTACAGACATATTCCTTTGTCAGCCATTTGAATTTCTTTAATTCATTCTTGTAGTCCCATGTGACATTCTCTGGATTATTTAACCAGTTCACCACTTGTCTTAGAGTCCCCTTTAACCAGAAGCTGCTCCACACCCATTTCTTTTGTAAGAATTATTCCTTGTATTGCAGCTAACAGCTCTGGCCTAATAGGTTACCAACACCTAAAGGGCCAGAGTATAGTAAGACAGCCTCTCCAATCTCATTCCTTAGTACACCTCCCAAACCAGAGGGACCCGGGTTGCCCTGGCTACTTCCATGAAAATTCAGCTTCAAAGAACCGTGAGGAGGGGGGGACCCAGCTTGTCATTACCTTATCTTTGAGGAGGAACAACTTGCTACTGATAACCAATCCCTCCAACAGTCAGTAAAGGAGAAATGATCAAACAAATCCAGAGTCTTTAACCAATGTATTGCCCTATACAAAATGCAGTCCTTCAAGGCCTGATTGCTTCTCCCATTTTCCTGGAAGATCCTGGCATTCCTTTCTTCCCAAACTGTCCATAACAAGGCTGCTTGTGCACACCTCCACATTTTCCTTCCTCTTTTTTGGCGCCAATAGGACATAGAAGGGTTAAAGATTGTACTTACTTCTGTTGGCATATCCCAACACAAAGCCATAACCTTGGGGGGAACCAGTCTACACCAGACTTCTTTGGAAGGGAAAGCCATACCCGATCTTCTCATCTTCTCTACACACCTAAAAAAATCTTTAGGTGTGGTCTCCCCTGACTAGTGGGTGGATAAAACTCAATTTTGGTGGTAATAGTTTCGGCAAAATGGGACCTTCCAGAATTGGAGGAGTGATGTTGTGGAAGGGGATTCAAAGATAATCATTGGATGGGTGAAAAAAGGAGAAGGGGTGTTATGTTAATTTAGAAATGAACTTAGGTGGTTCAAGATGCTGTCAAGACAGATGCACATTCAAGCAAGATGGATTAGAAGGTCTGCTAATGGTTTGGTGGATGGTCTAGCCAAGGTTCAAAGTATCGATACAGTCCGATACACCAAATTGGGTGTATCGGACTTTGTATCAACACTTCTTTATTTATTTTTTATTTATTTCCTAAATATGTTCAGGGGGTCGGTTAAAGGCCTGGTTACCCCCTGAAACAGGTCTTGCTCTGAAACTCTTTAAATTTTGCACCAGTGACCCACTGATACAATTTTGATTAGAAGGTCTTCTAATGGTTTGGTGAATGGTCTAGCCAAGGTTCAAAGTATCGATAGTCTGATACACCAAATTGGGTGTATTGGATTTTGTATCAACACTCTTTTATTTTTTCCTAAAATATGTTCAGGGGGTCGGTTAAAGGCCTGGTTACCCCCTGAAACAGGTCTTACCCCGAAACTCTTTAAATTTTGTGTATCAGTGACCCACTGATACAATTTGTATCAGCCGATACATGACAAAATTTTGAACCTTGGGTCTAGCTAAGCAGGGAGTACATAGACACCATTTGTATTGGGCTCAATTATAACTGGGTGATGGGATTTTCTTGTTGTAAAGGGATTCAGTTCTAACCTCTTGTTTTAATCTCTTTCTCTTCAAGTTTTAATAAAATTTCTGTGTTGCTGAACAAAAGAAAAATAATTAAAGAGGATATATACAGCTGCTAAGCAGTGATCCAATGAGCTGACTAATGACACCTGATCCTATTCCAATTTATAATTACATATAGACCAGATTATATATATTCCCATTTACCCCATTTGTCTATTATGGTCTTGGGCTTCTAAGGAATTCTCCCAGTGGTCCACAATGCAGCTCCTCCAATCTGTTGATTTGTGGAGTTTTTAGTGTGTTTGTATTTGGGGGTGGTGCCTTAGTGTGGGGTAGTCCATGAAGCTCTATTGTACTATTTGCTCTTTGATATTTGTTTTTCTTTTTTATAATTGTGGAAAAATAAAGAGGAAGAGAAGAAGAAATGAAGAGGGAGAGAAAAGAAATACTTCTGTATTGATAATGTGTTGATAAAACATGTTGAGCATACAACTTAAATAAGAAAAGATAGGAGAGACAAACTCCTAGGATCTCTCTCAATTACTCCTAGAATCTCTCTCAATTAGGGATTAAATCTTTCCCTTAATCCTAGGATATGACTTTCCTAATT
>NW_010729077.1:9088047-9115944 GCF_000365185.1 Nelumbo nucifera | reverse complement strand
AAAACAACACGATGATGTTTTGCTAATTCACAAGATTCACACTTAAAACACGAATGATTTTTATTCATGAATAACTTGGGAAATAGATGCTTTAAATATTGAAAGCTAGGATGTCCTAATCGATAATGCCATAACAAAACTTCGCTGTCACTAGAAACCGAGATAGAGCTGAAACAAGTCTGTCAGTCTTGCCTTCCAAAGGTTGATCCCTTATTAAAGAGGTAGAGGTCACCATCCAGTTTAGCACCCCCAATCATCTTCCCCGAGGTTAAATCCTGAAATTCACAACAAGAAGACAAAAAATTAACCCGACAATTATGATCAAGGGTTAGTTTGCTGACAGATAAGAGATTGTATGATACGTTAGGAACATGTAGAACATCTTTAAGATTTAGAGAAAGAGAAATAGACAGTTCCTTTTCCAGCAACAGTAGCGAAGGAACCATCTGCAACTTTAACCTTTTGATTCCCTGCACAGGGTGTATATGAAGAGAAGAWTTGTGAAGTGCCGGTCATATGATCAGTGGCACCGGAATCTAATATTCAAGAGCCATTAGATTTGGTACAAGCAATGGCTGTAGTGAAAAAATTACCTGACTGGGCTAGAGAGCAGGATGGGTTAGATTTTCTTAACGATTGAGATTGAAACATTTTATATAAGTGCTCTATTTGTTCTTTTGTGAAAGGAAGAGACTCCGAGGATGATTGCTGCCCTGAGTCCAAATTGCTTACTTGAAGTGCGCGGACATTCTCTCTCTTTACTTTTAAGACAAGTTTGAATTTGAAATTTGAAATTGGCATAATCCTAGGTGTAAAAGCTAAAGTAGGCCATAAGAAGATTCAATCCTTGGCCACACGTTTACAATGCCCATGAGTCTACCACTATTTTCAAATCCATTTTGGTGTTCAAATGTTATCCATTTTTATCAATCATCCTTAAAAATAAACTTTTTCTTTTTAGTGGGTGTTTATTGGGCTGATTATGGGTCAAATCACGCCCAAGTCTTTTATGTTATTTTAAATAATGTATAATATGCATATAATTTTCTTGGTTTATTATATACTTATATAATATAAAATGTTATTGGCCAAGGCTGGAATTTTTGAGTTGGGTCGAGCTGAGATGATCACCCCTAGATGTTTGTTAATAAAGGCTAAAATTGATTATTAAAATTTTTATACTAACAAATATTAAGGCAAATTATTTTGACTTCTAAAAATCAAGGTATATATGCACATATTTTAGTTTTTCCATCATTTTTCTACGGTTACCGATTATGTCCTGATCTCTCATACTTCATGTGAACCATTAAAGTAAGGTTTTATGTTTAAATAACTTATTTATTGTCATATATACCTTGTACTTTATAGTTATTACCATATTTTTTATGATTTATTCGAGTTTCATAGCTATCCATGCATATCTTAGTTTTTCATCCGTATCTATGCGTACCCAAAGCATATCCCGATACGTTTCTCAAAATTGCCTTTTCGATACACTTTGTGTTTCTGATACTTTAAACCTTGTCTATATCAAGGGGATCGGGCATATCAATAGGAACGAGAATACTTGGTTGAGGATTTGCCTTTGGAGAGTTTGATATAGTATTAGTAGCATAACTTCAAGTTGTTCCATGACATTTGAACTTTGATGGCCCTTGTGATAGTGAAGGAATACATGAAATGGAGGTGGAAGCTAAACCTAAACATGTTTCTCCTCAATCCTATTCTCCCCCTAAGGAGAAAACATGAAAGAATGGCTTACTCTCAAGAAATGACATATCCATGGAGACGTAATACTTGCAAGAAAAATGATCAAAGCACTGATAGCCCTTTTGAGAAGAAGGACAACCCAAGAAGACAATAAATGGCACGTGGGTCAAGCTTAACAAGAGTAGAAGACAAGTCATGAACAAAGCAATGACATCCAAACACACACATAGAAATAGAGAACAAAGGGGCCTTTGGGAATAACAGTTGATGTGGGGTCAAATTACTCTAACAACCGAAGTGGCATACGATGTATGGTATATGCAATAAACATAACAGCTTCCATCTTTGGGACATGCATATATAACAACAATCATGGGAAACATCAAGAAATGACAAAAATTTCGTTCTACAATGCCATTTTGTTGATGAAGAAACTCACATGAAACAAAAAACTCTTAAGATAATTGTGAAAGTACTCTTGTGCATTGTCCGATTAGAAAATGTGAATTTCAGTCTGAAATTGGGTAAATACCATGCATTAAAAATCTTTTGCAAGATTTAGCACCTCATCTCTAGATTTCATTGGATAAACCCAAGTATATCTTTAGTAGTCATCGTCTCATCGATCAATATAATAAATAACAGGGCCATAAACATCAAAAGTAGACAATATGCAAAAGAAAATCAGATATTTTATTTTTGCAAGGAAAAAAACTTCTATGATGTTTACTCAATTAACATGTCTCACATTGCAACTCATTTATTGGTGAAGACTTAAATAATTATGGAAAAACAATTTTTAATGACTCAAAAGACAAATGACCAAGATGGTTGCGCCATAAATATGCTTAACTTTTACTAGAACAACTCGGACTTTGAAGCCGTAAGGCCATCTTTATTCTCCAACACATAGAGATCATTCATCATACTACTTCTACTAATCGTCCTTTGGAGGTCAAATCCTATAACACACAAAAAGAAGGGAAAAAGGTTAGTGAATAATTTAAGGAATGAGTAATGCTACTAATGGAAATTAAATTAATAGGCAATTTTAGGAACGTACAGTATATTGGAAAGGGTAAAACCAAAAGGAAGAGAAAGATGGTTCTTTGACCAACTATGGTAGAAAACGATCCATCAGCCAGTATTATTTTATCTCTTTTGGAGAGGAGATTATATGCGTGAAATAAATTGGACTTGCTAGTCATGTGTTTTGAGGCCTTGGAGTCAATAATCCAAGGAGATTCAGGAGTATGAGATGACACATGGAAAGCAATGGTAGGGTTACTTGATGTATATGCAAAGGAGGTAGAGGGACCAAGGACAGAATCCACCAGTGATGTATCCTACCATACAACCCCAAATGATCACGAAAAGAGTTGAGGATTTCTTCCTTGGGATCTGAACTTGGACATGATTGTGATGCAATGGGGCTAGTACTCTCCTGAGAGGACATATTTGCTGAATTATACTGCTTTTGGTTCTACTAGCTTCTTGCCCTAATCTAATTTTTAATTCAACTCTTGAGCCCACTTCGGCCTTCAATGAAGATTCCAACAAGTTTCTCTAGTGTGCTTAGACCATTGACAGTGAGAGCACCAAAGTTTACCTCTGTCCTTTATCATTTTCTATGAATCATCATTCTTAAAAAAAATTACAACCATTTGTATTTGCACCTCTCCTAGCTACCAAAGCAATTGATTTCCCCTTAAAAGTATAAATATTCATCACATTTCTTTCTCTCTTTTGACTGGACTAAGGCATAAACTTCTTGGACTGAAGGGAGGGATGTCTTTACTTCCCTAGGATCTGCATCCGAATAGATTCATACATAGGATTCAACCCTAAAAGTAAAGCGAACACCCTCTATTGAGAGCCCAAAAATTTTAATCCAAATTATGTTTTTCTTTTTTTTTTCCGGAGAAGTACGAACAGGCTCAATGTAGATTTCTGATTTCCACTGCAGAGCTATAAACATTCAAAATGTCAAAAACCCTCACTCTACACACCAATGCCCACACGTGAATTGGCATCAATTCCGAGCTGGTACCCACCCCAACTGTAATTTGGGCCTAAAAATTCTGACCCTGGGCTGAACTGTTATTCTCCATTTTTTTTTTTAATTTCAATTGCCCAAAGTGAGATCAATATCTTGCAAAATTTTGAAGAACTGGAAGACATGATTTGTAAGTGGAATATACTCAAGCTGTAACCATTGCTGGTCATCTAGAAGATATCTTTGCAATTCCCTCTGCCCATGGTTCTTTGTACTTGATCCAGGAAAAAGATCTAAGTGATTATTTGTTCTCATAAAAACTCTCAATTCGATTGGATTGACAACATCTGCCAAATGCTAATCCCCCAAGTCACATGGCAAAGAACTTGAACTAATTCTTTCACTTTTACTGCTGGTCCAAAACCGTTGGTGCCCTCCTCCCCCCAACAATTAAAAGAAAAAGGGGGGAAGAACACAGCTGTATTACCAGCATGGTTAGTTTCTAATTTTTATTTATTATGTTCTTTACAGGTCCATTTATCACCAAGAAGCTTCTTTGGAGTGGAGGATTTTGTTGATGATGACAACAGCCGTCCTTACACTTACCAGAAGGAGAAGAAATCCAAAAATCCACATAAACACATATCATTCAAACAACGCACTGTAGCATTCATGGAACCATTCACACTTGATGTCTTCATCTCTAAGCGGTTTGTTTCAGCCTCACTCACTCATAGGGTGACTAGTAAGCAGGTGGCAGTTGCTGGCACCAACTCGAAAGACATCAAGGCTGTGCTGAAGTCTCGATCGGATATACCTGCATGTTTGGCCGTTGGCAGGATATTAGCTGAGAGAGCAAGAGAAGCTGATGTCTATACCGCTACATATACTCCAAGAGAACGTGACAAGTTTGAAGGGAAGATCAGGGCAGTAGTTCAGTCCCTCGTAGATAATGGAATTGATATTAAAGTTTATCTTGATTAATTTTTTTTTAAAGGAAAAGCCTTTCGGAAATTCTGTGCTTTGTTTCTACAGACAAAACTTAGATCTTTGTGGATGCTGCACTTCACTTTGGTCCTTAGTTCCCAGGGACTAGCTGCTTAGCATTTGGCTCGTGTTTATAATTCAGATCATATATTATTTCCTTCGTTGGGGTGTCAATTGGACTGAATTTGGTCCAATCCGATAAGATTCAATATTAGTCTATTACAGATGGACCAGGTCCAATCTAATCCAATAAAAACTTTGGACATTTTGAGTTGGTCCAATTCAATGTCTGGAACGTCCTATCTGTTCAAATAGATTTTAATTTAGGCCTCGTTTATTTGCTGGCATTTTGTGGGGATAAGTTGGTCAATTGGGTGATTGATTAATTTCTCCACGTTCAAGCACCGGAATAATGGGTCCCACGCAAAGATTATTTTCCGGAGAGCATTGGTTCCATGGGTAACCGATACTCTCATGGGATGGGTAAATTGTTTATCCACCCGTGGAAAATGTTAGAATATCCCGCCTCTGTGGCTCTGTCTTTACCCGAGTAAGTGGAAAAGAAACACGATCAAATATGAGCACTGCAATTCGCCCAGGTAAGCACATTTCCAGGTACTGAGAAACGAATGAGGCTTTGGATTGGACCAGGTCCATTTCAATCTATAAATCTATTTTAGATGGACCAGGTCCATTTCAATCTAATAAATAATGGGGACCTAACCCGTCCACTCACTCCAATCCGTTAAAATTGATTTTGATTTGGACGAGGTCGAATCCAAAACCCGTCCATTGACACCTTTATTTCCCAGGGACACATGCTGATCTCTGTACGAGAAGAGGAACAATCAGTAATAACTGAATAGAATGTCTGTTCAAAAACTTTGTTGTTAAAAGAGAAAAAGAAAATGGAGCATCAATGGGTTTAAATTTAAGGGAAAATTCTTAAACAGTACATTGAACTTTGGGATTGTGTCAACTCAGTCTCCAAACATTAAAACACGTCTTTGTAGTATCCTAAACTTTCAAATTGTGTCAAATAGGTCCCTACCGTTAGTTGACATTTGATAGTTAGTCAACACCACCACATGACATTAGGTGCACATTAAATAAATTCAAAATGGCAAAATTATCCTTTATAGCACTCAGACGAAATGGGTAAAATGGTTAAAAAAATATCATAAAGGGTAATTTTTGCCTTTTTAAAATTATTTAATGCACACCTGATGTCACGTGATGGTATTGACTAACGTTCAACTAATGGTAGAGACCTATTAGACACAATTTGAAAGTTCAGGGTACTGCATAGACATGTTTTGAAGTTCAGGGACTGACTTGATACGACCCCCAAAGTTTAGGGTACAGTTCAGGAATTTTCCCTAAATTTAAATATTTAATGAATTGCTTTAATGATGTAACCCGATCTGTTCTACGAACCACTGAGTTTTTGTAATTGACTGATGGACTGATCTGTTTTAGTAGTTGTTTGCCTATTTAACACACATCAAATTATAGTTGGTTCCACAGCCTCCAATTCATTCAGAAGTCCCCAAAAAGTATTGCCAAGGAAACTCTTTCTTCACTCTCCATGTCYGCTCTCTGTACTTTTGATTCATATAGACTTTGCATGTGTCTTGTTTCATGGACGTTTTGTGATAGGTGTTTATCAAAATGCCACCAAGTTATCACCACATCAACAATTTTCTCATTAGTTTTTACAAAAGTGGGTTTTGATTTATGTGCACACCAATCATTAGGGGAAACTTCATTTTAACGCATCCCCAATGATTGAGCGTTTATTCACTCAACCGTTGATGTGGTGCCTAGTTGTCAATAAATGGTTTATCAAGTATTTTTTTCGATTTTAAAGACAAATCAAGTAAACAAAAGCTATACCAAATACATACTTTGTTTAATGTTAGGCGACAATCACCAGTAGTCTTAATGTCTATGTGCTAACCTTATGGTCCAAAGGAGCGAACCATGTAAAATTTGGGCAAGGTCAACCACCCTAATATGGATCTACCCATCTAGGGCTGTCAATGGGTTGGGTCTGGTTTGGGATACTCTGTACCAGCCCTGAATCATTTATTAATCAAGATAATCGGGTTGGACCAGATTATACTGATATTTATAATTGTTTATGTAAATAACAACTTAAGATTTAATTTTTGATAATATAACAATAAAATAGTCAAGTGTTTTTAACCATAGTTATCTTATATATTATTTATCAAATTTATCTAAATAATGAAAATTAGGAAATCTTTATATATTATTATCAAAATAATCGGTTTTGGATCTTAATCGATTTGAAACAAGCAAGAACAAGCACCAATCCAATTATTAATCGGGACAAATCACAAAATTAGAACCAATATAACCAGTTCGGTTAGTAGAACTGACCACTAACAGCCCTATGCCCATCTCTTGTGAACTCTTTGATGTGGAATATTTTTTTTGGGGTAAAGGAATTTTAATTTCATTGCTAAGAAAGACAAGGGTCATTTAGAAGTATGTAAGTTGAAATTGAGATTGGTTTCAGCCCTCACACGATCGTATTCACACCATATTTACAAGAACATGCAACCATGTATTAGGAATATCTTCATACTTGTATGTTTTTAGGGAAAATTCTCGATTAGTACCCTATACTTTGGGCCTAATGCCATTTTGGTCTTTGAACTTTAAAACGTGAAAATTTAGTATCCAAACTTTCAAAATGTGCCAATCCAGTACCTGTCATTAACTAATTTGTTAACTAGTTATCAAGTGGCATTTGAAAAGACACAAATGTCCTTCGAGTGTCACATAATTTTCTTTATCAACCATCCAAACATTGATAAAAAATGAATAGTCCCAAATCTTTACCTCTTCTATTCAAGAAAGTTGGTGTCATGCCTTAGTGGGCATTTCGGTGACCCCAACTTTTTTGAATAGAAGAGGTAAGAATTTGGAACTGTTTATTTTTTATCAAAGTTTGAATGTTTGATAAAAAAAATTAGATGACACTTAAATGGCATTTGTATCTTCTCAAATGCCACTTAACAGCTAGTTAACGATAGGTAATGGATTGATATGTTTTGAAAATTTGGATATTAAATTATCGCATTTTAAAGTTCAGGGACCAAAGTGATACTAAACCCAAAGTACAGGGTATTAATAGAAAATTTTTCTATTTTATGCTCAATGCAGATTTCTGATTTTCATTACAAAACTATAAACATTCAAAATGTCAACAACTTACATTCTATGCATCAACGCCCACCTGTGAATTAACATTAATTCCAAGTTAGCACCTATATTAACARACTTTGGGCCTATAAATTCTAACCCTAGGCTGAACCGTCATTCTCACAATTTTTTATTGATGTCCCAATGCATAGCTGTGAAGATGGTGTAAGGACGGTATTGTGAAGACTGAAACCGAGTTCGTTGAATCCAGAATTCCATAAGCGATACATAACTGCAATTTGGGGGCCGGGTCGGGTTTGTAAAACTGTTGAGTGCTAAGGGAGTTTTTGGGGTTTTTGTACTTCCACACCTGAGCTAGACTTGGTTTTGGGCCTTCTGGTCTCGCGTTGTTTCTCTCGTCCTTCATTTTTCTTCGTTTCTTCAAATATTACCTTTATCACTGGTTCCCTGCTGTTAAGCCAAAATCTCGAGATCGGAATCTGAGCTTCTCGAGAGGTACCTGCTTTTCTTCTCTTTCTTCCAAACAGAAAGCTAATTAGTATGCTATACAGTTATAGTTGAAGTTAGGGTTTCGTAGAGAGTGAGTCTTCCAAGTTTCATTTCTTGAATTTGATGACCTTTCCTTGCTTGATCTTTATTGAAACGAAATTCGATTAGAGTAATGATGGTCTGGTGCTAGTACCATAATAGGTTGCTGTGTGTGTGCTTGAAAATTGTTGTTTAGTTGAGATTTTTGGAGACTGGAATTCTATAAATATAATTGATTTTCGAGGAAGTGTTTAATTATTTTCCGTTCATGAATTTCGTTGAGTTTAGTTGCTTAAGGCTTATTGTCCATTTCTGCTTCGTGTGTTCTAATATAATGACTGTGTAACGCATACAATTTGTTTGACTTTGTCTAGATGTTCCGTTTTTTAGTTTTCTAGGAGACGTTCAGATTACATCCTCCTTGGAATGATGGAGCTGTTAATTACAAACTCGTCCGAGTCATTCATAATATATGTAAATAAAAAGGGAAAACAACTGAAGGCAGTTTTTGCAAGTGATTGCGAAATGTTTGAGAGTAACCCAAAGTTAAATGAAATCTTGTATTTCCTGGACCATTGTGATTTCAGAAAACAGAAATGCAAACCTTTAGAAGTCCAGTTAACATTGTTGTTGCTTTGATTTTATAATTTAAATAATTAAATTATTAGTTGATACTGTTATGAGAATACTGCAATTTTAAGCCATAACTTGAAGAAATGCAGTGCCTGATGACCTAATCTATTGTAGAAGTGTAGTATGCTAAAACTTAGGATTCTTGATTGTCATGTCGCAAGTTTGTTATTGTATTTTTTATTGATGAAAATTCTCTATCCTATAACTATGGAATGCAGCTAGATTGATAAATATAACCTGTAGCAATTTATTTATTATTCTGCATACAACCTACTTGTACCCATAGGTAGGAGTGTAAACAGATTGAATTTGAATCGAATCAGGCAATATCCGAATTCAAATTTGATTAGAATTCGACCGATTAATTATTTTAGGTAATTAATAAATATTTTATTTATATAAAGTATATAAATATATAAATTATTTATATAATTTAAATATTATGCATATATAAATTATATAAAATGTTTAAATATTTTATGTATTATATAAGAATTAAATAATTGGCCGAATTTGGATATTTATYGAATCGAATTAGGTCATATCCAAATTCGATTCGATTATGTCGAATCACGAATCGGGTCATATCCAGTACGGCATATGCCATACTGGTCAGATATGCTCAGTATGGCATATGACACATCTCTAGACATCATCTGTTGACACTCCTACCCATAGGTGTATCCATATTTCATGATTTTAGCATTTCACAGGTCTGGATCCTAGATACATACTGCATCCCCAAGAGTATTGTACTGACAATATTTGGCGGATGATCTCTAGACATCATCTGTTGAACTCTGCTCTATGGAATTGCCAGTGTCAGATATGCTCAGTATGGCATATGACATCACAGCCACACCATGCTTTGGGGCTTTATTTTGTGATACAACTTCCTTGAGAATAGAATTCTTTAGGATTCTTATAACCCTAAAATTTACCATATTTCTTTTTATTACTATATGTTGGAATGAAAAATTTATTTGTTCCACATGTTTTAGATCTTAGAAACAAGAATTCCACCATGTTTGCAATTTGTGGAGAACATCAAGATGGGGATTATTGACATTGTAATGAATTTTGGGGGTAGTGAATTCACTAGATTTTAAGAGACTAGAACCTGTAAGGCTGACATGATCTTAGAAGATACAAAGAAACCTATGTCCTTTGAAACATAGAAAAGTCTTCTGGATGGCAGTTGCAAGTCTATTATGATCTTTTTGAATACCAAGCTATGCTTGGATAGAGAAGTTCTTGAGTTCTATAGGGTTGTTCACTTTCTTGGGTTCGTTGGAAGTTACAAAACAATCACTTTGTTTCCAAGGTAAAAGAAAATGATCATAGATGGCTTTTATTGACAGATTTCATAATGATGTCTTGGAGTAGCCAAATGTTTGCCATATGGATCAAACCAAAATAAATCTTTGTCTAGATGAGTGGTATGTTGGAATCTATTTATATTTGTGACCCTTTTCACTCTCATTTCTCTCTTTGGTGAGTTTCCTGTTTATACCAGATTTCTCTGTGCTGGTCACATGCTTGTTAGTTTCTCATCTTTTTTCTGAAACTTGAAATAAAAGCTAATGAGGTTAACCAAAACTACATTTTTCTTGCATATAGCTATACTTGTTTTGGAGATTGGTGGCACTGATAGACCATGGCACGTGGGCAAAAAAAAAAGAAAAACCAGCATGTTGCTGAAGCCCCATCAACATCATTGCCACCTGAAAAAGAAACTTCAAAGACTTTGAAGCCTAAACCTAAAATCATGAAGAATCCTCCCAACCAGAACTCTGYAAAGATAAAAGAATCCAAGGGCACTTCACAGGATCAAGAGAAAATGAAGAAGAAAGACATGCAGGAGAGCAAGGAGAAAGTTAACACCAAGCCACAGAAGGATGAAAAGAAGCCACATTTACAAGAAGGAAAGAAAGAGGGGAATGTTAACAATGAAAAACGTGGTGAAAATAGCCGTGGAGACCAAAAGGACAAGGAAGAACTTGGTGGCTTGATCTTCATGTGTAATGCAAAGACCAAGCCAGATTGTTTCCGCTACCAGGTCATGGGTGTCCCAGCAAGCAAGCAAGAGCTTGTCATGGGAATCAAGCCAGGTCTAAAACTCTTCCTCTATGATTTTGATCTGAAGCTTCTGTATGGAATCTACAAGGCAGCTTCTGCTGGTGGCAAAAAACTTGAGCCAGCTGCTTTTGGTGGTGAATTCCCTATTCAGGTTTTATTTCATCAATCTCCTTCGTGCATGAGATGCCATTTCTTTTACCGCACATATAGTTGATAATCGGGTACATTTTTTATGACTCTTTCCTGCAGGTGCGGTTCAAGATTCACAAGGATTGCATTCCACTACCAGAGAATGCTTTTAAGAAGGCAATCCAGGACAACTACAATGAAAAGAACAAGTTTAAGACAGAGCTTTCATTCCAACAAGTAATAAACACACCTGATTGCCCAGCTATCAACTGATCACCCTTTTTTAATTCCAAAGAGCTCAGTGATTATTCTTTCCCCATAATTTAGACTTTGTGTCACCAATATCCTCTTTCAGGTAAAGAAGCTCATGGAACTGTTCCGCCCTGCACCAGAAATCCAATCAAATGCTCAATCTTTTCTTTCATCCCAGTCAGCAACTCTCCCATGGGTGCCACCAATGGCAACCGTACATGCAGAGGATTTTCAGGGAAGAAGAGAGCTTCCATCTGATCATGAAGAGGGCAGAAGAGAGCCTCCATCTGATCCACTTTTTCTGAGTGAGAAGGAATACCGGCTCTATGGTCTTGTCAGGCGCCCCTCAAATCCTCCTGATATTTCCTATCCTACTGCTCCTGCACACTATGGAAGGGGGCAGCGCATGGGGCAACCTGCCCCTTTAGATGGAGAAACAGGTCGTGATGCACTCTTCCTAAGTGAGAGAGAGTATCGAACCTACGGTCTTGCACGAGAACCACCTACTTCAACACTGCCTGCTACTGGTACTTCAGTCCCTCACACAAAGGAGTCATGCTATCCTGTTGGTTATGGACCTTATGGTGCTGTATACTCTGGTGTGTATCCTCCCCTACCAAGGAGAGAGACAGCTTCTTCAGAGCATTATCCTTTGGTCCCAAGGAGAGAGAGTTATCGCACTGACTCTGATTACCAAGAAAGAGGCACCGCTGATTACTTGGGAAGGAGAAGACCTGATGAAGTGGAAGGTTCATATTCAACGTATGCTTCCAATGTCCTGTCGGATTACAACCAGAGACACCATTTGGGTGGCAGAGGTGATCTTACATCCCAATCAGTCTCATCTCGGTACTCATTTGCTGGCCCACCATCTTACCGCTGAGCTGAGTTTCATTCCCTGCCCTTAAAAAAGGGGATAAAAAGGAAAAGAATTCGCCACATCAACCCTTTGGTCTCACTGGTTGCTGCTTACAAATATGTGGACGTTCACGTTTTCAGGCGGTCTGTTTCTACAGTTGTGGAATTACATGTTTATGTGGACGTTGGCATTCTTTTTCTCTCATTGAATCGTAAATGAGATCATATTGGGGTATTTTATGTTTGGGCTTCGTTAGCCCGAATTTGACAGTGTACCTTAGACCTTACCTTAGTCCATGGAGGCTGGAGCTCTTTGCTCTGGACGCCTCTTTAGAAATCCTCGTCTGGGTTCAGGGAAAATTATTTGGAAATATGGTTCACTGTCACTCACTTTCCGTTTTCGTTTTAACGCTTGTGTTCCTTTGACAAAGCATTTTGCCCACCGATGCCAAATGCAATGCATGTTGCAGAATTGGGGATCCATATTTCATCCATTTACAAATGGATCAAATTCGAATTGTTTTGACCAGATCTTATATATATATATTAAAAGGATTGGGATGCTCTTTCCGTGCACGAAATGGAATCTACTCGTGCGTGTAGATTCCCACGTGAGAGCAACCCATTTCCTAATTGTTAGATAATTAATTATGTGATTATATAATTATCTAATTATATAAATATATAATAGGTATTATATCGAATCGTTCAAATAGTTATGTCAGACAAACCGACCATTCGACCTGATAACTGGACCCTTGACCAGTTCGGTCTCCGGGTCGGTTTTAAAAGTCATGATGTTATGTTATTCAAGCGTGTGACTCATACGACCCGAAAATGGAATTGTTCTATCTATCGGTTTTCAGGTCAACGGTTCAACTATCTGATTCAAACAGTCAGACCGTTCGACTTAATAACTGGACTCCTGACCGGTTTGATCTCTAGGTCAGTTTTAAAAACTATGATGTTATGTCATTCGAGCGTGTGACTCATATGACCCAAAAATGGAATCATTTTGGCCACCGGTTTTTGAGTCGATGGTTTGACCGTCTAGTTTGAACAAATAGCCCATTATGACAATAAAAATTAAAAAATAAAAAAAAGTCCAAAAACCATTGAACGGGTCAACGGGTTGACGGTTCGACCACTCGGGTCAATGGGTCGTTGACCAATTCAATGATTTTTGGCTAGGGACTGGGATTGGGGTAAAACGGAACTAGTTGCCTGGACGGTTCTGAATTAAAAAAATAAAAAAATGACAACCCGTTTTGACAACAAAAATTATAGGCAAAAAATCGAGTGTGTGAGGTTCATTAAGCAGTATCATATGTGTTATGCCATTCAAGCATGTGACTCATACGACCTAAAAATGGAATCGTTCTAGCCACCAACTTTTGGGTCGACGGTTCGATTGTTCGGTTCGAACGGATGGCCCGTTCTGACAACAAAAATTAACAAATAAAAAAATGACAAAAAACCATTGAACGGGTCAATGATTTGACTGCCCGGGTCAATGGGTCGTTGACCGATTCAACGATTTTTTGCCAGGGACCGAAATTAGGATAAAATGGAACCAGTTACCTGGATGGTTCCCAATTAAAAAAAATAAACGACCAAAAACCATTTTACAGGTCAATGGGTCAATGGTTTGACCGCTTGGTGAAAGGAGGGAGAGATTCATCGTATGGACGCCAAGAAAGCAACAGAATAGGGTGGGCGAATTTCAAAATTTCTCTCCTCCCTTCCAATTGGGAATCATATTCCCTGATTTTAGAATACAATATTCAAAGATCTAATCGAACCAAAACCGAACAACATCTGAACCAAAGAGAAAGGGAAGGGTTGTACCTGATACGGAGAGTCGGCATCTCCCAACGTCGGTGTTCACGCCCAAAGAATACTCCCAAGATCTGCTCCCACTGAAGATGATGCAGTGATATTGGAACAGAACCAGCAGTGTTCGTCTTACGAACCAAATTCTTCACAAGAATTCGATGGAAGCGAAGAGCACCGTACATAATCAGCCTTTCAGCAATGACTGATATCAAGAACACCTTCTTGATCTTTCCCTCTCAGAGAGATCGAACCAGGCAGTGAATGGTGACGACTGGAGGAGAACTCTAGAGCTGAAGTTGGCGTATTTGCTTTTCTTCTATCTAGGGTTTCTGAGATCCTATCTCAAGTTGCAGGAGAATGTATCTGCYAAACCCCTGGTTCGAATTCTTGTAATTCAAGATTAGGGTTTCTCCTCTTTCTTAGTGATTAAGAAACCTCCTAATCCTATTAGGAGTTATCCCAATCCAAATCTGTATTTGGATAGGGAATTATCTTAATCCTATCTGCAGATTAGGTCAGCCCACTCCTGATCTTATCAGAAGGTTACCAGATTCAAATCTTTATTTGAATCTCAAATCTGCCCCTTTAAGTGGATAATTAAATCAACCAATTCGAAATGGGCTTTAGGCCCAATATGTATTCAGTGCTCCACAGGCTTCCAAACTGTTGCCCAGTTGGGCTTCTTTGTACGGCGTGGGACCCAAGCATTGATCTATACATCAGCCACATGGGTTCAGCCCAGCCTTTGTTACAAGGCCTAGTCGAATTCACTGGAGAACCCAGTGAACCCCTTGAGCCCATCACATGGACTCTATGCGCCCAACACTTTCGCTAAGTGGTCCCTCGGCCAAGCCATCTTATAAAAACCTAGGGACTGTGGGCAGATGCAAAATTATCCCATCAGGTATAACCCTAAATGGCCTTACACTTAACCTCTCAGCCCATAATGATCAAACACTGTCCGACAAGAGATGACATCTCCCTCGGCTGCAAGGAACAGTGTTGCACTCTCTGCTCATATGGATCCCGGGAATTAAAACCATTTGCAAACATTTTGAAACCATATATATCTATATATCTTATATATAAATTTTGCAAAACAAAATTCCAACGATTGAAATCAACTGCCGGTAGTTTGGTTTCCATCAGAGAGAGCGCATCCTCGATCATTACCTTTGTCCGACAAAGGGGTTTATCCTGTCACTATGATCACCTACTCAGATGAATTCTCAGACTATCCCAACATACCCGGGTTTTGACCCCTACTAAGGATCTCACTGATTGGCATATCAAAGACAACCCAATCCGACACCTAGTGCAGTATCATAATCGAGTCTAGGGGTCAGGTGTAACTTTTTAGTTTTGTCCATCAATCACCAAGGTCCAGGGCAATACCGAAAATCTGGTCCGGTTCAAAGATTCAAGTAATCCTACACTGCATGTGCTTTGGGTCTCACCCTGGCAGTTGAGACAGGCCACCCCAACACTTGGCAACACACCAGTGTTAGCCTTGGCAGGACAAATCTCCCTAGACTTATCCAACGGCTGTGAACATTCTAAACTAACACGAGTCTCATTAAGTATCCAATTTAAGGGTCTTACACAAAAACATACCACATAACATGAATCAAACATACACTTTATTCATTTACATTAAATGTCAAAAGTACATTAAAACTTATTGGAGCTAAGGGCATACAAAACTGTCTAACACTTGGATCAATGGATCATTGACCGATTCAACGGTTTTTGACTAGGGACCGGGTCAACGAATCAACAGGTTGGCGGTTCCATTCTAGCCCCTGCAAAGCAGGGCCCCTTCGCTAGTTAGATTAGAATTCGAGTTTGGATAGTGGATAGTGTTACGGACTTGCACAACAAACTCCATTGGCTTAGTCGAGAGTTGAGACAGAATTCAAGGTTCAAGAAAGCTAGTTGGCTACTCACCCCCTATACGTACAAAATCCAAAACCAACTATGTGTTTGGTATGGCTTCCATTTATTTGATAAATGGTGTCATGTCATCGCTAAATCAGCATGTCTCATCATATTGATTCGTACATATAGTTATTGATAAAGTTGTCTTGATTTACATGCATATTAACTGTTGGGCATGGTTTTTAAAACCGACCCGGAGATCGGACCGGTCAAGGGTCCGATTACTGGGTTCAGCCCATTCTAACAAAAAAAATTAAAAAATGGCCAAAACCGTTCGAATGGTTAACCGCCCAGTTCAGCGGTTTGCTTACCAAAATCAACGTTTTTTTGAGAAAATCTGGTTTTGGGGGAAACGGAACCGGTTACCTGACCGGTTCTTGGTTTTTCCGATCCGGTCCATTTTGAAAACCATGCCATTGGGGGAAGCCTCATTTTAATGCTTCCCTCAATGGTTAAGTGCTTATTTACTGCTGATATGGTGCCTAGTGGTGTCTAGTTGTCAAGAAATCCAAAAAAAAACGTTTATCAATCACTTTTTCTCAATTTTGAAAATAAATCAAGTAATGGAAGCTATACCAAACACAACCCATGTCTAACAATCCATCGGGYTATGCATAGAAGTTCGTGATATCTCCAAATTTCATTAGCACTTACGACAATGGATGACCTATTTTCAAAGGAAAAGTATCGTTAGGGAAGGATTACTATAGTTGCTTTTGCTTAGTTATCAGGATGGGCTACCCACTAGTTGTTCCCACATCCCTACACATGGGACATTACAGTTGCACATGAAGGATTACGTTGCTTTTGCTTAGTTATCAGGATGGGGCTATCCACGAATTGTTCCCACATCCCTAGACATGGGACATTACAGCTGCACATGGCGTTGGTGTTTTGTGGTACAAATTGGGAACAGTTTGTGGGTAGTAGATCTAGAATGATCAGAAATCCAAATCTGGTCCCAACTCACAATTCCAACAACGTCCCAACAAGCCATTGCAGCCATACATTGGGTGCATGCCATGGAGGGCAAGGGAGATGTTCCCTATACTTGGCTTCGGTGGCTTGTTGGGACTAGATCCAAACTCTCAATTAAGTTATTACACAAGAAAGAAATAACAGGGTCCAATAGCACTAATTGAAGGAACAAAAGTCAATCATAAAGTGGGTCAGTCTCAATTAGGGGTCTCAATGGACTGGTGATTGGACCCTGTCCAAATCAAAATCAATTTGGATGGATTGGATGGACCAATAAGATATATTGAATTGGACCAGTCCAAATTTAATGGTCCAAATTATTTATTGGATTGATCCATCCGTAATATATTTATATTGGATTGAGTCAGATTGAACCAAAATCTGATCCATTAATAGAAGATAAGAATACAAGTGTCAATAAACTAGGTTTGGGTTAGAACAAATCTAAATTAAAACCAATTTGAACAGATTGGACAGTCCAGACGTTGAATTGGACTTGTCCTAAATGGTCTAAAGTATTTGTTAAATTGGATTGGACCTGGTCCATGTGTAATGGATTCACATTGGATTGGATCAGATTGGACCAAAACTGGTCTAATTGACACCCCTACTCACCCCAAACCCAAAGTATTAAAAAAAACCTTACATAAACATGAGGTTCAAGTTCAGGCTTGAACTCGATTTGAAATAGAAATATGAGCTCAAATTTGGCATGACTAAAAAAACTTAGATGTTTGAGCTCAGTTGGMTGGAACTCGACAATGAGCCAAGCTTCATATAAAAAAATAAAAGATACTTATTATGCATATAAAAATTAAAAATATTATATATAATATGAATTTGGTTAGGCTTACAAATTTCATGAGTTGAACTTCATTTGGGCTCAAGCTCAGTCCGAAACTCAGTTTAAATTGAGTCAACTCGAGCTTTTCATGAGCTGAGATCAAATAGCTCATGAAAAACATGGTTTGTATTCATTCAAAGCAATGATAAAGGAAACTCCATTCACATCCAGCCCCATAATATATTTAGGAGACTCCATCCATCCCATTAGGGATGTAAATAGATCAAATTCGAATCAAATAAAGCAACATCCAAATTCAAATCTGGCCAGATAATCCAATATCCAAATTTGAATCAACATTCAACGGATATTGAAAATCAATGTTTGAATTTGAATTCAATTACATATTCGAATTCGATTTGATTACTTAAACAGCATGGATAAGATATCTAAATTTGATTAATTATGATATTCAAATGATCTAAATTTGATTCGATTATATCGAATCTCGAATTCAAAATCGAATTTTCAAATATCATTAACACTCCTAATCCCCATCCAACCCACACGAGAGAAAAAACTAGCAGATTGGACAACTTTATGCTCTTGTGGTGCCCATTCTTCGTACTATATAAATAACAACTATTCTGACCAGAACATCTCATACATTTTTTTTTTCTTTCCAACCTCCAATTAATGACAGCCGAAGAATATATATATATATATACAGCAAAAGAAAAAAAAAAAAAAAAAAAAAAAGAGAAAGTAAAAGACCGAGGCCTTGATAATAAAACTTTGCTAAAAAAATTAAGAATGCTAGGACAAACCCATATAACACAGAAAGATGACAAAATGGGATGTTTAAGCAATTTACCTAAACAAATATTAAAAATATCTCGATCAACTTTGTATGACGATGAGATTACCTTTATCGATAATGTCTAACACCTCTGATTACTTTTAGATACCACAAACAAATATTGTAAGAACTAAGAAGGTTTCATGAATGATGTAATTCTCTTATATTATGTTTTCTTTCATAGATAAGCATGATACCATCTATTTTTTTTAATATATTTAATATATTTAAATGATAAGCATGATTCTAACCCACTTGATACCATCTATTTTTTTAATATATACCATTGACATGTTTTAATCATGTCTCCATCTTAAAAGGTGCCAATGTGCTGATTAGTAAGGTCTCCTGCTAGTTGTAGTGGAGATTTAAAATTGATTACTGCCTACACCGGGGTTTGGGGGTTATGGGTATTGGGGTTGGATTATTCCCATTTTGTAGCCCTATGGAGGAAAAAAAGTTTCCATCTTTTCTCACCCCTCCACCCCATGAAAAAAATGTTCTATAATATTATAGATTCTCTATCCTTGGGGTCACAGAACGACATTCAATCCATACTACTATAAAATGTACAAATGTTCTCATAGAATTTCTAGAATTTTGGCTGGACAAAAATTATCCTTCTATTTGACATTTTCTGTGATCTAAATAAGGATAAAAGAGGTATTCCACAACATGTTGATAAAATCTATTTAAAGACTGAAATTGATGATTGTAATTGCCCAACACGTATTTAACGATAATCAAAAGTTCCCAAGGCTCAGTTTGGAAGGAGTACAAATACATACACTGCAAAACCTTTTATTTTGAACTATTTTATATGTATTTACACTATACATATTTGTATTTGTACTCCTTCCAAACTGAGCCTAAAGTATATTTAATTCTTCACTCCTCTTTYGCGTTTGGCCATTGCGTATTTCTATTTCATGTATTATTCTCTTGAATTGTCATCAGGTCCATGTGTTTCAATTGTCCCTTGTGTTGAATTAATAATTTTTTTATTAAATGGGTAGTGCTAAAGTATTGATCAATATCCATATATTAATGTCTAATGATAACAATTTAATTACGGTTTGATTGGTCTTCCACCTCCCCGAAGGGCAAAAAAGATAAAAAGCAGTGATACCAAATTAATTGGAAAATGACATGCTTGTAGGATTGTAGCATTTTTAGTTAATAGTTTTCCTGATCAACTTTCTTTGTATGTAAGATACATTACAATGACCCGTTTCATTACTTAGCTTTACAGATGTGGATTTGGGTATATTCTAACCTATGAGAGAGTTCCACTATGCATTTAAGTCCACACTTGAATTTCCTTTCTTTCTTTTGATAGTTTATGATTTTTAGTTTGAAAATTTTGAAAGAAAATTACAAACTATAAAATTGTGTGAAGGAAAGACATGTTGGATGTGTTTACCAATAACAATTGTGTTTGAAATGGTTTCCATTAGAAATTGTGCCAATATGAATTTTTTGCATAAAAAACTTGAAACTTAATATCAAAGTCCAAAAATAAATAAATAAATAAACTAGATGTAGAAAGGTCACTAATTCAATCATTTTAACAAATCCCAACCTAACAAAATAATAGAAATGCAAGGAAAAAACATTGATAATAATAATAATAATAATTGATGCGGCACGATCCGGGCACTCCTATCTGGCTGCTGACTGGCTCCTTATTGGCAAYGAACGACACTTAAGAAGATGAAGAAGAAGGATTCCCGAGGATTTGCCCGGCAGGAATACTCTGAATCTTAAGTTAGAACGTTGGGGAGGAAGGAGAGAGAGAGTATAAAAGGCTAAGAGTGTAGATCGCGCTAGATCACTATGTCTCAAGATTAGCTCGTGAGCGAGTAAAAGTGCAAATTCAGATCTCAATCCGAGAGAGAGAGAGAGAGAGAGCTTGTCTCTCCACTTTAAGGGCTTTTATACGGGCGTTCTTGTCAAATCCGGCGTAACCGCCACTGGGCTCCTATCGCAACCGTTACCTGCCAGGGCTGCGCAGGTGATCGTTACAACGTACTGCTTGCGCAGCTGAGTGACACGTCTTCGAAGGGACAGGCACGCCACCATCTATTGAGAGACGTGGGGCAGACTGTCAATCGGGCAGGGACTGTGCCGTCAATTGAGAGATGTGGCACAGTTTGACGAGTACGGTCTTGTCAGATGGAAGCTTCCTGAGAGCATCGCATCACAGTCGCAAGTTACTTCGTAGCAGGCCATCCTTGCCGCGAGCTACCTTATAGCAAGCCCTTAGGGGTACTTCAAGGTGACCCTCATCAAGGTTGGTCTTTGGGGCAGTTCTTCTGCCTAGGTGCTGAGCAAGCTGGTTTCCCTAGCTCGCGAGCTGAAATAATCTTGGAGTATTCCCTTCTCAGTAGCTTGGGGGATTTGGAGTTCGCGTTGTAGCGAGCTCCCCCTACAGAGAGCTATGACGTAGCGAGCTGTTCTACAAACTTGTTACCTGGTCGCGGTCAAGCCAGGCTGCTGAGTTGTTGCTTGTGCTAAGTCAGGTCCACGTGTCATCATCTCAATAGGTTGGGTCAAATCATCCTCCATCAATTGCCCCCCACTCCTCGAGCTAAGAGTGTTTCCTTAGCGCGAGGGGTTCATGGAGTGTGACGGATTGATTTGACCGAAATTCAAACTTGATTGGCTGCTCATATTAAATGCCTGCGCGGGAATCAGGGGATTTTCTGACTTTCCGAATACCGAAAACATGTTGAAGCGGCTCTTAACTCCGGATGTCGTGCAGTCGTCACTACCCCAATCATGGGATACGTGCAGCCAGTCACATTTTGGTTTCAAAAGATGTGCGGTCAATTTGGCTGCAAGCCATCAGATCTACTTCGATCTGGGCCGTTGATTCGGGGGTATGGTGGCTATAAATAGGAGGACCCCCTGGGCCTCATTTTCTTTCATGCCATCTTGCTGCCTCCGGATTCTGAGGTCGCGCATTCGTCTAGTTTACCCGAGTTTCTCAGTTTACTCCGTTTCATCTTCTCCGGTGAGTCCCAATCACTGTCAACCATGTCTGGGTACCCATACCACACCTACCAGTGGGGCGATAACCAGGACGACGATGCTCCCTCAAGCTCGGGGGGAACTTGGGAGCAGGTTCCGGAGGCTCGGGAGACCTCCAGTGATGTAGCATCTACTTCCCGAGGGAGGGAGCCTGACACTTTCGGCCCTTCCTCCATGACGGCGGAGAGACTCAGGTCTCTAATCCGCTATTTTCACCTCCCTGGGGACCTGGTCTACAGCCTCCCCATTGGAAACTTCCCTTGGGAGCATGGTCCTAATGACATAGTTATCTTCCAAGAACAGCTCGAGGTTGGCCTACATCTCCCTTTGCACCCCTTAATAGTGGAGGTGCTAAACCATTTTAACGTCACCATCAATCAGCTCCATCCCAATGCTATTTGGAACATGGTTGGGACTATATCTTTGTGTTATGAGTACTGTCTTCCTTTGAACCTTGACATCTTTGCCTCCATTCTTTGTATAAAAAATGTCACTCCTGGGGTTCCACCGGAGAGGCGCTTTTACTACCTCTCTCCCCGCCGCGGTTATAAGCTCTTGCATGAGCTACCGAATAAGATTCCCGCCTGGAAGCGGGATTATTTCATGGTCCGTAACCCCAAGGGGTGGCCCTTCCCTACTTCTTGGAGGGGCGTCATCCAGGACCCCGAGGCCGAGCTGGACCCCGAAACTCGAAAAATGATGTTGTCCTGGGCATCGGTAGGCTTCCTCTGTTCGGACTACTTGACCGAGGAGAAGCTCGTGCAGGCCGGCCTGAGTCTGGGTAGGTTGTCATTTTAGGTTGCGTAGTGTCTTGTAGTAATATTGCGTGTATACATGATCTGTTCTTTACCGAACTGATATCTTGTGGTTTCTTTTTTGGCAGCCATCATGTCTGGAGTTGATTCGCGTCGCCTCCTCTCGAGAAACCAGAAGCGCAAAGTGAAGAGGTCGCGCCCCGACCAGACTCCCCCCTCTGAGGGTACCGAGTTCGGGTCTGCTGAGCCAGACTTCACCTCTCCACCGCCCGAAGTTCCGCCGCCTTCATTCGAAGGAGGTGCTGGTGGGGCCAGCCTCGAGGAAGGCAAGCTCCCGCAGCAAGGGGTAGTCCCTCCAAGTCCTTTCCATCTGTTTCCCTACCTGCGGTTCCCAGTGGGGGACTGGGAGGGCATGAATGACTTCATCGTGGCTCGTCGGAGGAGCCGGAGAGCGATCTATAATGAAGAGGTCGCTAAGTGGGGGGCGATGGAACCTGGGGATCTTGCCTCGCTCACCACCTCTCACTGTATGGTGGTAAGTGGTCCTTCTCTCCTCCTTCGTCTTTAGCTTCCTTTTATTGTCCTTTGACTCCAGTCTCTTGTTGGCAGGTGAACACCGCCATACACACCATGATCCTCCAGATGCACGTCCACTCCTGCGATGCTCGTAACCAAAAGGTCAACATTTAGAAGCTCTAGGGCGAGCTCCTTCACACTCGCAAGGGGAGCGAGTCCCAGGAGCTACTCGTCCGAGACCAGGAGGCATAGATTGCCAGGCTTTCTGAAGAGAGCGCGCGCTAAGGGAGGAGTCGTCAAGGGTAGCGGCGAAGAGGGAGCTCCTTCGCCAACAGGTTTGGGACTTGGAGTCCACTCTTCTGGACCGGACTCAGAACTTCGACAACATGGTGGAGGACGAGCGGGAGAGAACGGTCTGGGACTCAAGGACTCTCAGGAGTATCACGACCTCCAGGTGGAGTATGGCTCAAGCTCGTACCGCTCCGGATTCAAGCTCTGCCGCTGGTTGGTCCGAAAGAAATTTTCCGGGCTCAACCTTGATGGCATCACTATGAAGGGCCTGTCTCCTGAGACGGCAAACCAGGCGGAGGAGGAAAAGCCTGACTCCCCGGAGGACGAGGACGAGGTGGACCCCTGAGGCTGGCGGCGTTAGTTTTCTGCTTCTGATTTCTGGTGGCTCCCAGGTGCCATAAACCCGGTCTTGAAAAGATCATTGTTGGGCGGTTGTGCCCTTTTTTCCTGCTACTGAACTTTCTCGAGCTGTCTTGCTCGGTTTTTTTTTTGAGACAGTAATGAAATCTCTTTTCTTCTTCTAAGTATGGTGTGCTCTTTTTATTTTTGCTAAAGCGATCTCGTCACTTCGAGCTATTAGGGCTACACACCCGAAATAGGACCTTTCGGCAGTTACATTGAAGGCATCCCTATAGTATACCGTGGAGTGGTTACCATGTATGCCCAAACTATATGTTTGTTGCTTATACCTTAGTTCACCAATGTGCCGAGACGAGTCGTGCTTCTTGGGGTTTGAACCCGAGCTGCCTACGCCTCTGATATTCCATACTTTGCCTTCGCCATTGAAGCGGCTAAGTCTTTCCTGATGCCAAGGTCTTTGTTAGCTCGGTGTTTTAGCCCTTATGCTGAGGGGGTGACATAGTCTGCCAGTGAAGTTTTCCCATGCCATGGAGGCGACTGGGTCTTGTTGTGCCGAGGTTGTGTTAGTTCGGCATTTTGGCCCTTGGGCTCCAGGAGTGACTCATGGTCTACTCAGTAGTTTGCCCATGCCATAGAGGCGACTGGGTCTTATTGCGCCGAGGTTGTGTTAGCTCAGCATTTTGGCCCTTAGGCTCCAGGAGTGACTCATGGTCTACTCAGTAGTTATAGGTAATATTGCCTTAAGTTGACAATATTCCATGCGCAATGTACTTGTTTCCCTTCAAGAGTTTTGATCTCGTACATTCCTTCCTACAAAACTCGTTTCACTCGGTAAGGTCCTTCCCCATTCGTTCCGAGCTTACCAACGTCGGGCTCAGGTACCATAATTTTTTGAAGGACCAGGTCGCCAACGCGGAGGTTTTGCTTCTTGATCCTGGCGTTATAGTACCGAGCTATTCTTTGTTGATAAGCCGCGGTCCGGATATATGCAAGGTCCCTTACATCGTCGAGTAGGTTGAGGTTGGTACGTAACTCATCTTCGTTTGCCTTGTCGTCGTACATTTTTAGTCGTAGTGAGGGAACCTTAATCTCAGCTGGGATGACTGCTTCGGTGCCGTAGGTGAGGTTGAAGGGAGTTTCTCCTGTGAAGGTCTTCTTTGTGATTCAGTAAGCCCATAGGATGCTGGGTAGCTTGTATGCCCACAGTCCTTTAGCTCGGTCTAGGCGTGCTTTGAGTCCGCGAAAAATAGCTCTGTTCGTGACCTCTGCTTGACCGTTTGCTTGAGGATGTGCGACCGAGGTGAAGTTCTGTCGGATCCCCATGTCTTGGCACCAGTTCTGGAATTTGATGTCCTCGAACTGCTTGTCGTTGTCAGAAATTAGCACCTAAGGTAACCCAAAGCGGCATACGATGTTCTTCCAAAAGAAGTTATGGACATTTCGGGTTGTGATTGTTACGAGAGGTTCGGATTCTACCCACTTGGTGAAATAATCCACTTCTACCTCTAAGAACCTCCTCTGGCCTGTCGCTGGTGGAAATGGCCCAAGTATGTCGATGCCCCATTGTGCGAAAGGCCACGGGCTGGTGAGGTATTTGAGGTCGGCAGTGAGCTGATGGTGGATGTTGGCGTGCTTCTGGCATTTTTCACACTTTCTGACGAGCTCAATGGCGTCTGCTTTCATTGTCGGCCAGTAGTATCCCTGTCGTAGTGCTTTTTAGGAGAGGGCCCTGCCCCCCAAGCTGATTGACCTAATTGACCACGAGCTGGGAGTCGTTGCAGATGATGATGTGCTTGGCTTTCATTTCTTTAGCTAGAGCTAGCCCGGCTATCAATGCTTCTTACTCCGCTTCATTGTTGGATGCTGCGAACTCGAAGCGCAGTGCGTACTCCAACTTTGTGCCACTTGGGCTATGCAGGACTATTCCGGCTTCGCTGCCCTGCTGGTTCAAGGAGCCATCTACGTGGAGGATCCAGGGCTCCACATCCCAGTTCACGCTTGGCCTTACTAGGAGAGATGCCGCACTGGCAGCAACTTCATGGTGCTCAGACTCGATCGGCCTGGGAGCTTCGAGCTCGCTCGAACTAGGGGCCTCGTGCTCAACCGGCCTGGGGACTTCGGAGCCGAAAGTGCATTTTGCAACGAAATCTGCTAAGGCTTGGGCTTTAATAGCAGTCTACGGCTTATATTAGAGATCGTACTCGTTGAGGTCAACAGACCACTTCGTCAGTTGACCAGAGACCTCGGGCTTGAGTAAAACATGCCTCAGAGGTTTGTTGGTGAGGACGATAGCAGTGTGAGCTTGGAAGTACGGGCGAAGCTTTCAGGCTGCGATAACCAGTGCGTAGGCCAGTTTTTCTATCTCCGGGTATCTTGTCTATGCTCTCTGTAGCACTTTACTAACATAGTAGATAGGTTGCTGGACCCGATCTACTTCTTTTATTAGTACCGAGCTGACCACTTCGTCGTTGGCTGAGAGGTACAGCTCTAAAACATCGCCATCTTCGGGCCGGGTTAAGACCGGTATACTAGCGAGGTGTTTTTTGAGCTCGTCGAATGCGAGCGGACAGTATTGGGTCCATTCAAACCCTTTGTTTTTAATTGTCTTAAAGAAAGGCAGGCAGCGATCTGCTGATTTGGACATGAAAAGACTCAGGGCGGCTATTCGGCCATTCAGCCTCTGAACCTCCTTCATTTTCTGGGGTGGTTGCATGTCTAGGATGGCCTTTATTTTGTTTGGGTTGGCCTCAATGCTGCGCCGATTCACGATGTACCCCAGGAATTTATCCAAGGTGACTCCAATGGCACACTTGTTCGGGTTCAACTTCATATTGAATTTACGCAGAATTTCAAAAACTAAGTCCAAGTCTTGTATTAAGTTGCAAGAAAAAGCTGGGTTTTGACGACCATGTCGTCTACATAACATTCCACCTTTTGGCTAATCAATGGCTCAAATAATTTATTTACAAGTCTTTGGAAGGTCGCCCCAGCATTTTTTAAACCGAAGGGCATGACCTTGTAACAGTACAGGCCGAGCTCAATTATGAAGGTAGTTTTCTCTTCATCGGTTGTGTCCATCCTGATCTGATTGTTACCCGAGTAGGCGTCTAGAAAGATCAACAACTCATGCCCCGAGGTCGCATCCACTAGGCGGTCAATCCTAGGGAGTGGGAAGTAGTCCTTTGGGCAAGCTCGGTTCAAGTCGGTGTAGTCGACACACATGCGCCATTTATCGTTAGCCTTTTTTACCAGAATGGGGTTGGCCACCCAGCTCGGGTAATGGACTTCCCTGGTAAAATTGGCTGCAAGGAGCTTCCCGACCACCTCGTTGACTGCCCTCCACCACTCCGGGGCTAGGTTGCGTTTCTTCTGTCTAATGGGCCTAACTACAGAATCAGTATTAAGCTTATGAGTTATGACGTTGGGGTCTATGCCAGGCATTTCCGCTACGGTCCAAGCAAAAGCATCTAAATTCTTAAGTAAAAAGCGTACCAGTTCGGATCGTAGGGGCTCCTTGATGGAAGCACCAATCTGAAGTGTTCGGGCAGGGTCCTCTACTGAAGTTGGGATAGAGACGGTCTCCTCCGTAGGCGCAGCTCGCTCCTTGCTCTGCTCCGTAGGTCGCTCCAACTCGAGGTTGTCGGCCACCTTGGCTTTTCCCTTGAGGACGGCGACGTAGCATTTGCGAGACTCAAGCTAGTCACCTCGCGCTACCCTGATGCCAAAGTCCATGGGGAACTTCATGGCCAAATAGTAGGTGAACACCACAGTCCGTAAAGCATGGGTAATCGGCCAACCTACTATGGCGTTGTACGGGAGGGGGTTGTGACCACCAAGAAGTCGTGGTTGAGCCTCACAATGCTAGGCCAGGTGCCGACTTTCACGGGTACTATCACCCTTCCTAGGGGCCGAACTTCCTCTCCGCTGAAGCCCACCAGGGGAGTGTCCGCGGGCTTTAAGTCGCTCTCCCGAAGCTGAAGTTTGTCGAAATCCGTTTTGAAGAGGATGTCCGCTGAGCTGCCCGAATCGATGAGGACTCGCTTGACTTCGAAGTCATTGATCTTCACTTTTATGACGAGCGCGTCATCATGGGGGTAATGGACCCCGCGTGCATCGTCCTCTGTGAGGAAGACGGGGTCTTCTATCCTTGGTCGCTTCAGAGGGTTATGTCCTTCCC
>NW_010729077.1:9071693-9081828 GCF_000365185.1 Nelumbo nucifera | reverse complement strand
GAAACGGAAAATATAATCCCCATCCCAAACCCGCCCTGTTGCCATTCCTATTAGTGCGTGAGTTGCCGCGTCACCCAACTATAACACACTACCTCTACCCACAAGAACKCTTCCCACGTTTACCTATAACACACTACCTCTGCCCAGATGAACTGTGGCTGCGATGTTATGTGGGCAGGAGATCCGGACTCTAATATCTTGCTGTTTATCCTCAACGGCGTTATCTTGTTTGAACGTGGATATCGGAAAGACGTCACCCAACTAGACTCCTCACCGCTGGGCGCTGGCATATATATATATATCATCTCCTTCGTCGCTAACCAGAGGACGGAGCCACTGATCACGGGGGCGGCTGAGTTGTCGCCTTGTCGGGAGCGTTGGGAGAAGTAGTGGGCCTGTGATTTGCAATGGTGACGTTTGATCAAATGCTTCTTTTAAGAGGGGATTGGTGATCTTTGGTGCTTGTGGTTGAGTTTCTGCCTTGACGATAGGAACCAAATGTTACAGAACTTTGCTCCCAAGATGATTGAACGAGTTTTGAGCCAAAAATGATTCACAGAATCCGTGGAGGACGATGGGACTGGCCCGACTGGGAAGGATGTTGGAAGTTGTATATCAGAGTTCCCCTTCTTTGAAGCATGACCTGTATTTACGTGTGGAATGAATTGTAGGTGTACCTACCATCTCTAATCAACCGAAATTTCTTTCGAAGTTGGTTTGCTCAATCTCAGAGATGAAATTCATCAGCATCTGCTTCCATGACTTGAAGTCTGCGCTTGCGTCAGCTTTGTTTATTAGAATAAAGTTATTGTAATTTGATTTGAATTGTTATTCTACATATCTGTCCAAGTCTCCCATTATACTTGAGTTCAATTTTGAACGTTCCCGCTAAGGAAACTGGAGGAACTTCCGCCTCTGTTCGACGAATTGAATCAATCAATTTATTGCACCTGCCGATTAATAAAATATTCCTATCAAAGACTCAACTCAGAAAGTAGAGCTTTTTAAACCCGGGAATCCTTTCTCCTCCATTTTGGTCATTTCTCGACTATCATCGTTAGCGGCTTAGCGAACACATCGAGGGGGAGAGGAAAATAGTTATCGACTTATCGTTTATTCGTTTTCATCATCAAAGAAAGTGAGAAACGTGCAAGACAGAAATGGGTGGATGCTTTTCGGACATTAAGGGAGGACAACAAGCTATAGGAGGCAACCAGCCTAGGCCTAGCGCCATGAACAGTGATCAGGGGGATGAGCACAATGATGCTGTTGATTATTTCTACCGTTCTCGCGGTTTTTACGCTCTTTTCACGCAACTCGAGGTATATTACAGTCACCATTGATCCTCCATAAACCCTAATTTTAAGTTACTTCTCTGCTCCTTCCCCGGTTTCTCCGCCCCATGACCTCTATACATAAATTATTTTTGATTTAGACATTTTTACATGTGCGTGTGTTTGTCTGTGCCTGTGTTCGTTTGTACATCGCATGTGGGTTTTCTACCTTCGATTTCCTTCTCGGTCCTTTTTGATAAGTGTATGCTCGTGTGTTTGTTTGTGGCGCCGAGAGTCTGTTTTGGTGTTTGTTTTTTGGCTGTCTATGTTGATATATGTGCTTTTGAGCCTCCATTTTTTACTCTGTTTCAGAGAGAGGAAACCATGTTTGTGTCTGTTGACTTCGTTGATCTTTCTGTATGTGTTTCTGTAACATTGATTTTTGTAGTCCTTTTTTTGTTTGTATATGCGTGTGTTTGTGTGTGTGGGATAGATGGATAGATAGATGGTGTTGGGAGAAATAGACTAACTTCTGAAGGAAAAGTAAGCTTGTTCTTTCGAGCTAAATAAAACCGTGGTCTGTTTAAGGATGTAATTCACTCATCCATGTAGTGTGGGTCCGCATTCCTCTTGCAGGTCATGGTGTGCTGATCAAAGGGGGCCACAATTGAAAACTACTGGAGAATTTTTCTGATCGGGGGACCACATTCAAAAAACAGTAGAAGAGTTTGGGGCTTAATCAATGGACGATGGTGTGAGCACAGTTGTGCTCACAAAATTGTGCTCAGACCGTTCTAACAACCCTTTTCAGCTGTGTATTGGGAACATCTCCCATGAATAAAAAGATACTAAGTATGGAGTTGTTCCCAATGCAGGGTTGAAAAGAGTTGTGAGAATGGTGTGAGCACAGTTTTGTGACTACTGAATCCGCCCCCGTACTACATGGCAGTGGGAGTCTTGTACCATGATGAGGCTAAAGTTAACCACAAAATAAAAAAAAAAAGGTTTTAGACATGATACATCTTTGATGACCATTCAAAGAATTCAGACAAATGACCAAAAAGAACCCATGGATTTAAAAATAAGAAAATTGAATAGCCTAAATTATTTCGAGTTAATTCCTACTTTGTAAATGGTAACTTCTTTTGCCCACCATAAATGACAAGCTTCCTTGATCAATAGCCTAAATTATGTTGATTTTTTATGCCTGTGGGCCAACTTCATTCAACTAAGGAATATTTAGTTCACCACTTATGTGGCATTATTAGATCATGGACTAAATGCTGGGGAACATCAAGTAGTACCATCGCAGTTGATGTGTTCAAATTTGAGATGAGGCTGTCGTGTGAAGCAGTACTCCATATTGTCACCAGAAATGAGCTTTATCCCTTGCAATTTATTGGAGTTGCATATGGCTTTTGCCAAATTGAGAATATCAAATCTCAGAGGCAGCAATGATGGCTGTGGATGCGATCATAACACTCGAATTGGCAAAATGGGACATGTGGCTTTGTTTTTATTCCCCATTACTTCCCCTTATTCCCATGGCCTTGGCATATACTGTAGTTTTACTGGGAATGTCCTTACCTTCTACTCTGTTAGTTATGATCCATAGTGTAGAATGGTTGATGTTAAGATCAATAGAATGCTTTGGGTGGGACTTTCAATCGACTTTGAAAGTTTGTTACGTAGTTTGACTTTGAATTCGATTGTCCCAGATTTGGATGTTAGAACTTGCATCAGATTAATAATAGAATTGGATGTGGATTTATTCCCATCCAATCTGATTAAAAAACCTCAGTCCAATAAAACATTATTATTTTATATATGTACGTAGTATAATTATTTATATAAAGTTTATCATTTTTAAATTTAATATTTTATATTTATATACATTTATTGTGCATGTATAAGTTAAAAATTATTAATTTCTAAAACTTCTCTAACTTTTTTGTCATTTTAAACACAATAGCATGGGTGCAGATTAAATCCGAAATCCTATATGAAATTTGACATGTTGGATTCAGATATAAGGTTTGATAATTAGATGTAGATGTGGATTGAGGTGATCTGAAATTCTGAATCTGTATCCAATCTGATTACAGCCCTATCTATGGGATCAACTTAATAGAATGTTGTATGTGATCTTAAGAATTGACAACTTCATTTAGGGCATGTAATGTGCTATATGCACTAAAGAGGGAGAAAAGGGAATATATAAACTAGCAAAGTTGAGAGAAAGGAAAGACATAGATTTAAATCATCTTAGGTGCATTAAAGAGGAACATCAAAGAGTATTGGTAAAAGACGGGAAAATCAAGCAAAAATGGGAAAACTATTTTGAAAAATTATTAAATGAACACGTAGAGGACGCTAATGGAGGAGAGACTAGTAATACAAATTGTGTTAAAAACAATATATACTTTTGTAAAACAAGAACTACTAAAGTTAAAGAGGTGCTAAATAAGATGAAAGGAAAAACGTTAGGACCCAATGAAAAGATATGAGAGAGGTAGGCTTATTATGACTAAGTATGCTTTTCAACAAGATAATGAAGGAAAGAAGATGTTTGATGATTGAAGAAATAGTAGTACAATGCCTAAATTTAAAAATAAAGGTGATATACAAAGTTTTTTTAAGGTGATATACAAAGTTGTAATGACTATTGGGGGATTAAGCTCTTGAGCCAAAGTATGAAACTTTGGGAGAGAAAATTGATCATAGAGTATGCTTGATCAATTTGGGCTTATGCCAAGGAGATCAACAATGGAAGCTATCTTTCTTTTGAGAAGGTTGATAAAAAAGTTTAGAGAGAAAAAGAAAGATCTCCTAGAGAAATCATATGGTAAAGTTCCTAAAGAGATAATATGGTGGGTCTTGGAAAGGAAAGGGTTTCAAAATAGGTATATAGACCTAATTAAGGATATATATTATGGTGCAATAACCAATGTTAGAACTCCTGTGGGAAAGACATCAGATTTTACAATTACAATGGGTCTTYGCCAAGGTTCATCACTTAGCCCTTATTTATTTGCACTAATCATGGATGAATTGACTAAACATATTCAGGAGGAGGTCCCATGGTGCATGTTATTTGTTGATGACATCGTTTTAATTGATGACACTAATGAAGGATTAAATGCAAAATTAAACTTATGAAAAATGCTTTAGAAATAAGAGGTTTTAATGCAAGTTGGATTAAAACAGAATATATGACATGTAAATTTAATAACAAAGGGAGTGTAGATCAGGGTACACTGTTAGAGGCACAAGGGGGCAGGAACTACAAGTATATTCTAGAAGGAGAAGAAGGCCACCTCAGCATAAGGAAGCCAGTACAAAGACAGCTGGAGTTAATTGAATCAAACAAGTTGGCAAGCTATAATTCTGTTGTAAATCAGTTAAGGCCACCTCAACATAGCCAGTACAAAGACAACTGGAGTTAACTGAACCAAACAAGTTGGCAAGTTATAATTCTGTTGTAAATCAGTTACACTGAAGGCAAGATTGAATATAAATACAGAGGTGTACTTACAATAAGGGAATGATAAGAAGATTTGATCTCTTTCTCTCTTCATTCTCACTTTCCCCTATTCTGGAGGTTATCCTCCCTCGAAGAGGATCTGAGTTGGGCTGCTACCCAACAATTGGTATTAGAGCTTGCAACAAGCAACACCATGCTGAGTACAAGGTCAGAAACATTGGATGATTGGATGGATCGCATGGAAGTCCATTTGCACAAGACCATAGGAGACTTACAAGAAATCAAGCAGACACTAGCCATGTTGATGACACAGATGGAGAAAAATTCAATGGAAGAAAACCATGATGGCTACAAAGAAGGAAACAACAGAGATCAAGGAGGCGGTCAGCGTGGTTGGGCCTCAACTCGTTCAGCAAAACTGGATTTCCCAAAATATTCAGGTGAGGATCCCATACCTTGGATCTATAGGGCAAAAAGGTATTTTGAATACCATGATACACCTAGCCATCAAAGAGTTCTTGTCACTTCATTCAACCTTGAAAGAGAAGCAATGTTGTGGTTCCAATGGTTCTGGCGAACCCATCCACAAGTTTCTTGGTCTGAATTCATAGAAGCTCTGTGCATCCGTTTTGGACTCACTGGATTTGAAAGCTATGATGAGAATCTCTCGAAACTCAGACAAATTGGATCTATGAGAGATTACCAAGTCGAGTTTGAAAGATTGTCGACAAGGGTTCATGGATGGCCTGAAACTGCATTGCCTGGCTGCTTTATCGGCGACTTGAAGGAAGAAATAAGAATAGAAGTGAAGTCCCTCCAACCCACCTCCCTATTGGTGGCAATGGGTTTRGCAAGAATGCAAGAAGAAAGGTTTAATCGACTGAAAACATTGGTTGACCGAACACATTCAACTCTAGACCATAGTCTTGGAACTGACAACTAAACCAACCAGGTAAATCCTTCTATCCTGGGATCCAGCCCAACAGTCACAAGAAATCAGACCCATGGGCAGGCTGAAAATCCTCAACCTAAGGCCCAAACCATTATACCTGCCCTAGTGCCATTAAGAAGATTATCTTGGGCCAAGACGCAAGCCTGAAGAGATCACAGTTTTTGTTATAACTGCGCTGATAAGTTCGGTCCAGGCCATAAATGTAAGAATCCCCAACTATTCTTACTATAGACAGATGAAGCTGAACCTTGGGAGGAAATCCCTTACACACCCATTGTGATACCTACTGAATTAGAATCTGAGGATGGGCTAGACCCACCCGAGATATCCTTTCATGCATTGATAGGAGTATAGGACTTACCTCCACCCAGACAATGAGATGGCTGGGTCAGTAAAGGGCCGGGCAATTTTAGTTCTAATTGATAGCAGGTCATTTCTCAACTTTGTGAGCCAAATGGTAGCCAAACAATTAGGCCTAACACAAGAACAGTTGTTACCATTCAATGTACATGTAGCGGATGGCAACAACATCAGCTGTGATAGCTAGACCTGTTCATGGGCCGGGTAGCCTGATGGCCCGACCCGGCCCGGCCCGCACCCCGGTCGGGCTTGGTCATGTAATTAGGCCCGCGGGCCTGACCTCGGGCTTAACACAGTAAGCCCGACTGTGTTACAGGCCGGGCTCAGGATTTGTCAAAAAAGCTCGACCCGAGCCCGGCCCGGCCCGATTCAGCATTATATGTTTTATAAAATACATAACATGTATTTTATATATTATATAAAATATATAAATAATATAATATTTATTAAAATATATATTTATAATTTAATATATACATTTTTTTTTATTTTTTCTTTATAATTTCTCTCACTCTCTCTCTCTCTATTCAGCCACTTCAGTAGTAGTAACAACATGGGCTAAATTTCGGGCTTGGGCCTAGGCCCGGGCTTCGGGCTTTTTATGAGGGCCAAGCTCGGGCCCAAGTTGTAGGCCCGATGGTCGGGCCGGGCTCGGGCTCGGGCCTTAGAAAAATCTGTTAATACAGAGTGAAAGCCCGGCCCGAGCCCCGCCCATGAACAGGTCTAGTGATAGCATATGCAGAGGGGTCCACCTAAAGTTACAACAACATTCATTTCTAGTGGACTTCCATCCATTGGACATGAGCAGAGTGGATGTGGTGTTAGGCATACAGTGGCTACAGCAGTTGGGATCGGTTGTATGTGATTAGTCAAGACTAACAATGGATTTCTCCATTAATGGACAAAAGTATCATCTAAACGGGGTGGCTAAGGGTGTGCCACAACAGGAAGGATTGAGAGCCATCCTCAAGACTAATTGTAGTGAAGGGCAACCCCTCCTATTGCATATGGAATTGAATGCCAGTCCGGTTTTAACAAGTCCAGAGGAAGCAGCCATGCCACTGGAAAACCAACAAGCACTCCAGCAATTACTCAACACCTATTTAGATGTCTTTCAAGAACCCAATGAGCCACCTCCTTCCAGACCCATGGACCATAGAATTGAGATAATCTCGGGGGTAGCTCCATTAAATGTTAGACCTTAGCGCTACCCYAGATTTTAGAGGGAAGAGATGGAGAAAATTGTTCAAGAATTAGTAGAGAAAATTCATACAGCACAGTTCAAGCCCATATTCAGCACCCGTCCTTTTAGTCAAGAAAAAAGATGCACATAGAGGTTTTGTGTAGACTATTGGGCTCTAAATCAGATCACAGTAAAGGATCGGTTCCCCATTCCAATCATTGATAAACTATTGGATGATTTACATGCTGCTACCATATTCTCTAATCTTGATCTATGAGCTGACTATCATAAAATTCGAATGCATCCAGCATATGTACCTAAAACGACTTTCCGTACACATGATGGTCACTATGAGTTTCTTGTCATGATTTTCGGATTGACAAGTGCACCAACAACCTTTCAAGCCATCATGAATGAGGTATTCCGTCCCCACTTGCACCACTTTATTCTAGTCTTCTTTGATGATATCTTGGTATATAGTGTTGATTGGGCTTCTCATCTACAACATTTATCTATCACGTTGGAACTTCTAAGAAAACATTAACTATATGCAAAGGCTTCTAAATGTGTTTTTGGACAAAAACAAGTCCAATACTTAGGCCATGTGGTCAAAGAAGGGAAGGTCATGCTGATCCAGAGAAAGTTGCTTACATTCAACAATGGACAACACCTACATCAGTCAAGGTCTTGCGGGCTTTTCTAGGCCTCACAGGCTACTACAGACACTTTATACCACATTATGCAAGGCTGATAGCGCCACTGACCCAATTATTAAGGAAAAATGCATTTCAATGGAGTAAGCAAGCCCAACAAGCCTTCACTAACCTAAAGCAAGCAATTTCCACACCACCAATTCTGTCATTATCTGACTCCTTAAAGTAGTTCACACTTGAGTGTGACACTTTGGGGATAGGTCCAAGAGCTGTTTTAATGCAAGAGGGGAAACCATTGGCCTATTTCAGCAAAGTACTCTCACCACAAAATCAAGCTAAATCAACATATGAGTAGGAGCTCATGGCTGTTGTACTTGCAGTCTAGAAGTGGCGGGCTTACCTATTGGACTGCTGATTCGTCATCAAGATAGACCACAAGAGTCTGAAATTCCTGCTTGATCTATGACTACAGCTAAACAACAGCAGTGGGCCCACAAACTCATGGTCTATGACTACATTATAGAATATAAACCTGGTACAACTAATCGAGTAGTTGATGCTCTATCCAGGCTACCTTGGCACATCTCAGTCTTCAGGCCCAATTATCCATTACTTGAGCAGCTCAAAGCTGAAGCCTTTCAAGATGCAAAACTTGCCCAATTACGGGCCAAATGGGCCTAGAATCCAGCCTTGACCTAAGGTTATTCAGTTCGTGACTCAACACTCTATTACAAGGGTTGATTGGTTATCTCATCCAAGTCAGCCCACATAGCAGAATTACTACGACTCTTTCATGATTCAGCTATAGGGGGTCATTCAGGCATATTCAAAACCTACAAGCGTCTGCCAGCACATTATTATTGGAATGGCATGATGAAAACTGTAAGGAGTTATGTCACCTCTTGTGATGTCTGCCAAAGACAAAAGTATGAAGCCCAACAACCAGTCGGCCTCCTACAGCCCTTGAGCATCCTGGATCAAGTATGGGATGAAATCTCAATGGATTTTATTGTGAGCCTACCTGTTTCAAAAGGCAAATCAGTTCTGCTTGTGGTGGTCGACCAACTATCAAAGTACAACCACTTTATACCTCTAACACACCCTTACACAACCGCTACGGTGGCAGAAGCATATTTGTTAGAGAAATCACCAAATTACATGGGACAATGAAGGCAATCGTCTCAAACAGAGACCCAACCTTCCTCAGCAGTTTTTGGAGAGAATATTTCAAGTTACAAGGCACTTTACACAACACCTCTACTAGCTATCATCCTCGGATGGATGGACAGACTGAAGTTGTCAACAGATGCATCGAGACATATTTACGATGCTTTGTGGGGGATAGACCAAAGCAATGGATACAATGGCTGCCTTGGGCAGAGTTTTGGTACAACTCCTCATTCTATGTCTCAGCAGGTATGACACCATTTAAAGCATTATGCGACAAAGACCCACCATCAGTTCTACCCTATGAAAAGGGGTCTTCAGCTAATGTAGCGGTTGATGAGTGTCTTTCATCCCGAGATGAAATCATTCGTGAATTGAAGGTCACTTGACACATGCTCAAGAACTGATGAAGCACTATTATGATGCAAAACACAGGCCCATTGAGTTCCAGGAAAGCGAGTTTGTCTACCTAAAACTCAAACCATATAGACAGGCCTCATTGGCCTCCCACCCCTACAACAAGCTTTCCCCTATGTTCTATGGACCATTCAAAATTCTACAACGGATAGGACCATTAGCCTACAAGTTGGAACTTCCAGTAGACTCCAAAGTACACCTGGTTTTCCATGTCTCCGTCCTTAAGAAAGCTGTCAATCCACAAATGGGTGAAACAAGGTCAAGCCTTTATTAAAGAGGCATTAGTCTGCTAGGAAGGGTTACCAAATGAAGAAGCCACATGGGAGCCCAGCACCAAGTTGATACAACACTTTCCACACTATGGCCACGAGGACGAGTGCTAGCTTGAGGAGGGGGGAGATGTTAGAGGCACAAGGGGGCAGGGACTATGTTATGGACACATTCGTGGGGAAGAAGTACCACCGCCGGCAGCAGCAGTAACGTGGGACCCTCATCAGATTATCTAGCTAGCCACAGTTCATCTTATCTTATCTTTATCTTATCTGCTTTCTTACTCTTATCTTATCTGTTCCAATAAGGATTAGTATAGAGTCTGATTTATCTTAGGGAGTTTTTATCCTTCTTGAGAGTCTTATCTAGGAGTCT
>NW_010729077.1:9042256-9057043 GCF_000365185.1 Nelumbo nucifera | reverse complement strand
TGGCATGAAAGACCACTTCAGGCCAGATGGAAAACCAGCTCCACCACGGCCTCGAAGACCAGATTTCTTCATTTCATTGACAATCCAATCAGAGCCCTTARGTACCAAGTCTTTRGTTCTAYACCAGTCACCYYGCTTCATGGCACCGTTCAGGAAAGGGTCGTGCAACCCATTAACAAATGCTGCTTCAAGGACTGATTCCGGCAGGTCACGTAAGGGAGCGAAGATCACCTCGATGGCGATGATATCCCTTAATAGTAGAAGACTGATGTAACGAGAAGAGCTGCTCCTGTAAATTACCCTCCTGAGTCGATCGAAAACGTTCAAGGAGAAGCTCTTTGAATTCTATCCAACCACGAAAAGGTCGCCGACCAACTTCCCGGTAATACCACGCCAATGCATCGCCCTCTAGACAGACAATTGCAGCTCGCAGACGCTCTGCCGGAAGCAATCCATTAATCTCCAAATAGCGCTCCGCACGAAAAAGCCAGCCGTCTAGATTTTCCCCATCAAAAATAGGTAGCTCCAACTTCCGAGGAAGTGGATCAGAAGTATGTTTCGGCACTGACATTGAAGAAGACGTCGGGAAAGCTGCACTCTTCCCTTTGTCAGCCGCACGACTCGATGTGACTAAAGGAGGAGCAATGTCAGTTGCAGACAAAGGAGCTGAATAGGCCCGTTGCTGAAGCAACAAATCAAATTGTCTCACCAGATCTTGAACACCTCCTTCCAGAGATTGTACCGAGTTCTCTAGGGACGAGATCTTCGAAAGTCCAGCAGCTACCTTATCTGGATCGAGTTGCTGAAACTCGTTGCGTAAGCCATCCATTTCCAAACGAAATCCAGAATGCAGAGAAGACAGGCGTTCTTCGAAACCCTCCACCTGCGATGCCACTTCCTTAGCTGTCACCATGGCCGAGGAAAGACGTGCTCTGATACCACTGATAGGTCCCAGAAACTTGACACACAATTCTCAGACTCACAACAGAATTCACACAACTAGAACATCAACAAAGGAACTGGTATTTATTCAGAAGAAAAGAAGAACATTAACAGTTGGTTGGTTCTTCGAGAGACTGCCAACTCTCCCAATCACTCACAGTATTCTTCACGCAACAAAAGCCTATCTCCCCCATCCCCCAAATCCCCTTCTTATACTCTTCTCACAGCATAACTGATTCCCTCAATAAATGCCCAGCTGACCAAGTTATAAATGCCCATACTCTTCTTATTCCTAACTGACATAGCTATAAATGCCTCAAGACTCTCCTTATTCCCTCCAACTATAATTGCCCCCATGTTCAATTATTTCCCCCCTTAGCCGAAAACTGGCCTTTCCCCTTCCTGGCATACGTAAAGTTAATTGGGGGCCTATCACAAACAAGTTGGCAAGTTGTTATAATTTTGTTGTAAATCAGTTAAGGCCACCTCCAGCATAAGGAAGCCAGTACAAAGACAATTGGAGTTAATTGAATCAAGCAAGTTGGAAAGTTTTTTTTTGATCATCAAAGGAAACTTTTATTTGAAATTAGATTTAAGAAGTTTTACAACTTTGTGTATGGAACTAGAAGTCCCATACAAATACATATTTCCGTCCCTTTTACAATGCAGCCCAAAACAATTGTTGCCTCAAAGCCCCTTGTTTAGCAAGATGATCAGCTAGCCCATTTGCACTCCTTCTAACCCATTTGAATTCTGCCACTACCTCCCTTGCAACCTTTTCCACTTCCCTTATCACTTGTTTGAAGGTCCATGGAGTAGTTCTATTGTTATTAGCCCAAGAGATGATCACCTTGGATTCCCCTTCAACCTCAATTTGCCTCATTCCAAGTTTCTTAGCTATCTTCAATCCTTGTAGCAAAGCCATTACCTCAGCTTCTAGAGTGTTGCCCATGCCAATAGGTCCAGAGAATAATGCTAATATCCTCCCTTCAGAATTTCTGATTACTCCCCCGATACCTGACAATCCCGGATTTCCAAATGAACTTCCATCAATGTTCAGTTTAATTCTGTTACCATCTGGGGGTTTACATTCCATCCTTACTCTCTCTTTCACTCTTGAAGATTGTGCTACTTCTGTCCAGGATCTTATAATGTCAATCAAACAAGTTGGCAAGTTGTTATAATTCTGTTGTAAATCAGTTACATTAAAGGCAAGATTCAATATAAATACAAAGGTGTACTTATAATAAGGGAATAATAAGAAGATTTGATCTCTTTGTCTCTTCATTCTCACTTTCCCCTATTCTAGAGGTTATCCTTCCTCGAAGAGGATCTGAGTTGGGCAGCTACCCAACATAAGCTTGAGATTGACGACCAAGAGTGCAAATCAAGGTCACTCAATGTGACCTTTTTTAGTACCTTGGCTTGATAATTCATAACAAGGGGGAGATTTAGGAGGATGTTGCCTATTGAATTAGTGCAAGATGGAAAATGTAAGGGTGCATCTAGAGTTTTATGTGTTAGGCAAATACTACTTAAATTAAAAGGAAAATTCTATAAAATAGTTGCAAGGCCAATTATGTTGCATGTATAGATTGTTGGGCAGTCAAGAAACGACATGTTAGAAATTGAATGTGGCAATGCATATGTTGAGATTGATATATGGTAAAAGTAGAAAGGATATGATAAAAAATGAAGTAATTCATAGGAACTTGGTAGTGTCTCCAATTGGTGATAAATTAAAAAAAGTAGACTAAGATGGTTTGGTCATGTTCATAGAAGATTACCAACAACACTCATATGAAAAATTGATTTGTTACGAGTTGAAGGGGCTAGAAGGGAAATGGGTACCAGTAGACCAAAAAGGACATGGGTAAAAGTAGTAAGAAATTATTTAAGTGCCAATAATTTAACAATGATATGCATTAAATAGAGCAACTGGTGAAACAAGATTCATGTGGTTGACCTCATATAGTTGGGATGAGGCTTGGATGATGATGAATTATAAACTCATAAAGTAAGCGTAAACAAACAAATAGTAGAAACAAACAAGGTTGAAGATCAAGATCCATGCTTTATAACTGGCTCTAGATTTCTTATGTTAATCCTTGGTGCAATACAGTACACTGTACACGAGAGAAGTAATTAATAGAAATGGAGTAACAATAATAGTAGACAGGGATCCAAAACAAGAAATTGGAGATAAAATAATTTTAATTAGACTTGTTTTAGGTAAGGAAATCGTTAACATAATTAGTGCTTATGCATCTCAAGTGGGTTTAGAAAAAAATTAAAGAAAATTAAAAGACAATTTTGGGAAAACTCAGAGGGATTAATCTAAGCAATTCCAAATGATAGAAGATTTTATAGGAGGAGATCTAAATGTGCATGTGGGAAAAAAGAAGTGCAAGATATGATATGGTGCATGGAGGATTCTGGTTTGAGAAGAAGAGTGAAATATGAGATATAATTTTAGAATTTACAATAGTTCATGACATGAGAGTAATAAAAACATATTTTGAAAAGAATCATGAATGCTTAATAACATTTAAAAGTAGATGAAGCATAAAAAATTTTTCCTTAATAACATTTAAAGATCATGGAAATCGATATGCAAGGATTGCAAAGCTATTTAAGGTGAAATATTAACCAAAAACCATAGATTAATGGTACTAGATGTGTGCACTAGGGATGTCTTCAACAATTAGCAGATTGATAGAGAAAGAAGATGGAATTCAGATGGAAAGGCTAATTATACATGGCTTAAAATGGCTAACTATGTAAAGAAAGTTGCAAAGGACATTTTAGAAGAATGGAAATAGAAATGACAAAATACTAAAAGACCTTGGTGGTGGAATGAAGTGGTTTAAAATATAATTAGTGTAAAATTAACATACTATAAAGATTGGCAAAATACTAAAAATGCAGAAAACTTTGAAAAATATAAAATCACAAGAAAGAAAGTTAAAAGAAAAAGTGTAGTTAAATTTGAGGCATGAAAGATAGAGAAAATGGAACTTATAAAGTAGGAGAGACAAACGAAAGGAACTTATAAAGTATGAAATTTGCAAGTTGAATATATGCAAAAAATAAGCCTCCTGGTAAGATGTTTTATAAATATGACTGATTATATTAAAATTATGATGAGCTAAACTCTAAGAAGGATGGTTGCGAAAACTAGAAGCTGAAGTAAACATATTTATGGGATACTAAATCTGAATTTTTTGCAAGCCTTGACCCTAATCGTATATCCTTTTGTATGCCTTTCTTTTTTTGCATCCTTTTCTGTGAATCTTAAATTTTTTATATCAAATTTGTGATTCTGTTTGCATAAAAGAATTTGGGCAGAGGTTTAATTTTCTATATGCATCTTTTCCTTTCATCTTGGATCCATTTTTTCTGCATTTAGTTTTAGCTATCCAATTCTCTTTGTTAAGCATAACGATGCAGTTACTTGCAATCATGCCTGCAGTTATCGCTCTCTGCTGCAAAACTGCATGATCTTGACATCTTTTCAAAGGTACAGTTTTCCTCTCAAGTCTCAATAGAGTTCTTATTATTATTTCCAATTGCATTGAGAATCTACGACTATTATTATATTGTGGTCAAAACTTCCTGCTTTTTTCTTGTTAATAAAGTTTCATTGATCTGTTCCTGATAAAAAAATCATGCCTTCTATCTCTTCACTATATATTGTTCAGTCCAATTTAGTTGTAAATCACACCTGCAATAATCTGAATTAAAAGAAAAGAAATAGGAGAAAAGAAGGAGATTGAAGAGAGAGAAGTGATGGAGGAAGAAAAGGAAGAAGAAGAGAGAGTTGTTCTAAAACCTCTCTTCAGCCCCCAATGATCTCTTTTATTCTTTTGTTGTAAAAAATAAAGACAATTACATGAGTGCCCTTAGTAGGGGCATCCATCACTAAAAGACAACAATTAAAAACAAGAAAACAGGCCTATAACTAAGGCCCACTACCTAGTACCTACTAACACAAGTCATMAACATAGTTTAAAGAAAAACAAAGAAACTAAGGCCCATTCGGCCCATTATCTCTACAAATTTAATTGCTTGCTTAAATTACCTTAAATATCAGTAAGTATAATGACAATCATACACTTCCATATATAAATTATGTTCATTGTTCTTGTTAGTATATTATGATGATATTAAAGCTTTTTTTTTTTAATTCTATTCTGCATCTGCTTTGTGAATCTTTTTCACTACCTAGATGGACATATTTTGCTGCTTCTATGAACACCTTTTATATTGCAGAGTGACCCTATGGCTGTGGTGTTTGCAAAGAAAAGTGATGGAACACTTGAGGAACGTGGTCGCACAGAAGTAATACTGAACACATTGGATCCTGTTTGGATTGGAAAAATTCCCATTGCTTATCAGTTTGAGATTATTCAACCATTAGTGTAAGATTTTCTCATTCCTGTATTTAACTTGTTTCTCTGTAGTCATTCATATGAGTTTACATTATCCAGCCATTAGTGTAAGATTTTCTGATTGAAATGGTGCTTCATGTGTTTCAGATTCCATGTCTTTGATGTTGACACCAAATATCACAATATACCTGTGAAGGTATGTTACATTTTTTTGTGATTGGTTTTCTTGTGTCATCTTAGACCACAGTAAGATGCGTTTGACTTAGATTATTCTATGTCCATATCAAATTACAAAGTGGCAATGTTTGACATTGTGAACAGTGGAAATACCAAATTATCCACTTTGGACTTAGATGTCAACATTTTCAAAGAAAAATAAATAGGAGAAAGGACAAGTCTTTAAAGTTTCTATTTTTGGAATAAAAAGGAGAAAAATGGTTTTATTTAATATAGTACTAAAGGTTAATTGGTTGCTACTTGTATTAATACAAGCAACACATGCCATAGTTGAAGGTAAATGATATGTCAATTTTGTATTTTGTGGAGCCATAGTGTTAGCAGTTTATACACGCACACACATTCTGTCTGTTATTCTGTACCATAGTTGGAGGTTACCTTATCCTTCATTCTATATCATATTTATGCTAATAAAACTTCTTGTTATTTGATAAAAAGAACAGCAATAGCTAATACTGCCTGGAAGTGGCATGTGAGAGCAATAGTATTCAATTATCGGTTAATTATTGAATTTGCTATATGCTGGAGGTCTTAAGAGGGTACATCAGTTTCAGTTTTCAACTTGGCTATGAGTCTATGACATTAGTAAGTTTCAGTGAAGCCCGATTACTAACATTGAATTTCTAGGCCTCGTATTGCAGGCTTGCAGCAAGATGATTAGTGTAACCATCTAGTATGTTCATACTAAGTAGCGATTATGCTTATTCATAATAAAATTGAAATGTTTTTTTTATCGGTTAATTATTGAATTTTCTTTATGCTGGAGGTCTTAAGAGGGTACATCAGTTTCAGTTTTCAACTTGGCTATGAGTCTATGACATTAGTAAGTTTCAGTGACAAGCCCGATTACTAACGTTGAATTTCTAGGCCTCATATTGCAGGCTCACAGCAAGATGATTAGTGTAACCATCTAGTATGTTCATACTAAGTAGCGATTATGCTTATTCATAATAAAATTGAAATGTTTTTCTTTTTTCTAAAAAAGGATCAACATGTCATACCCAATTGGATCTCCTTATGCAGTTCTATGTATGGGATTTCAGATGATGAATTTATGACATTATTTTAACTGTACCAGCATTTGGAATAGTTAAATGCCAGAGTCCATTATCCAATYTTGGTCCTGGCATATATCTAGATCATTGGGAGGTGACTGGATACTCAATTATTGCAAGCAATTAAGGAACCTGAATTTTCCTGACAAACAGACATGGGGCAGTGGAGCAAATTTATGGATATGGAGACTTTCTGCAGTTAAAGTGCCTTACATTGATGTTGGCATCATACACTTTTCTTTGTCAATTTGAAAGAGGATTTTTATGATACTCACTTCACAGACAGATAAAAAATCTTGCAGATACTAAATTTTAAAAAATAAAAATTTTGTTCCTTTCTCTTTAGATGACATAATTTGTATATGCCAAGTTGTGGCTTGTTCCTCCTTATATAGGATCATTATTCATTAGTCACTCTTGCCGAACTCCTAAATTAACTTTGATGGGTGTAACTTGGGTAACCTGAGCCTTTCAGTCACTGATGGTGCCTTCAAGAATAGTTGTGTAAGTGCTATAGCTATTTTCTGTAGGCCTATAGGTTTTGGAAACTCTACAAGGGTTAAAATACTACTTTATTGCATGGGTTGACAATGTCTATATCTCTTAGCTACAGAGATGTAATGGTGGAAGGCCGCTCAAAGGTAATTGTGAGGTGTCTCAATAATGGCACTACTGGATCTTGGAACTACAAATGCATAGATAAAGATGGCAAGGGAATTAAGTACAACATTAGTATTGTAAACTGTCTTAAAAAATTAAAAGGAAAAGAAGCGTGGTGGATTCTATTTGGGATTGGTTCTCCTCTCTTTTTGGGTGCAGGTGAATTCCTCCAATCGTGGTGGAAATTTTTGAATCTAGCTTTTTCCATCAACCAAAGAAAAGAGGAAGGGTGATGTGGAGAACAATGAGGGCAGCAGTTATTTGGGCAGTGTGGGAAGAGAGAAACGACAGAATCTTCAAAGGCAAGAAAAAACAGCACATGAACTCATAGAAGGGATTACCATCAAGGCTATACATTGGCTGAAATCGTTGGACCTGCTCAAGGACTTCTCTGTAGATGCTTTGGTTAGATGTTGGAGCACAATAGTGAGTTCATCCTGCTCCTCTATATCAATTCAAGAAGAACGGTCCCCTCCTTTAGCTGTTGGTCTTAAGCTGAATTTTGACGGCAGCTCTGTAGGTAATCCAGGCCCCTCTGGAATTGGGGGTGTTTTAGTGATGGGGAAGGATGAGGCCTGGCCCTGTTTCCTGGCCTGATAGGTTTGGGGGACTCTCTTAGAGCAAAAGTGTTAGCACTCCTACAAGGACTGAAATTGGCTTAACAACTGGGTTTTCAGCATTTAGAAGTGGAGGGTGATTCGAAATTGGTAGTAGGCTGGATGCAAGCTAACAGTTTGGGCATCTGGTGCCTTAGACAACCAGTAAGGGAAGTTATGCACCTAACAAAGGAGCTTGAAGTACACTTTAAATGGACTAGGAGGTCAGCCAATGCAATGGCTGATACCTTAGCAAAGCAAGGAGTTAGTAGGGAAAATCTATTCTAGGCGTGTTTGTAATCTATTTAATGATGCTTATAAAGGTGACAGTTGTGCTAGTTTCCTTAAAGTTTAATGAAAGTTACCGTTTCCTATCAAAGAGAGAGAGAGAGAGAGGAGAATGGAGAGAAGAGAGAAGAGAGAAGAAGAGAGTTGGGAGAGAACTAGGGCTGTAGCAGAGAGAAGAGAATTAACCTCCTCTAACTGCTGCCTCTCTTATATTATAATAATAATGCTGAGTACACAGATTAAACTACCCCAACTTAAATAACAGTTAAAAAAATAGACAAAAGAAAAGGTAACAGGACAATTATACCCTGCTGCCAATAACAATAAACAAACTAAACTATTCTAGCAAGTATGGAGACAAAGATCAGTCAATAACCTAGCTAATGAGTTGGCTAGGCAGGGGGTGAACGGAAGTAATCTGTTTTGGGGGATTATCCCCCAAGAGGATTGAATGTCACAATGTAAGCAATAGTTGGTTTTTGGGGTTAGGTAGTCAGTGCTAGCCTAGCATTAAAAATGGGATGCCTGGCACATTTTCTTGTAATTCATTCTTCCTAACAAATTAATAAAGCTTCTTGTCAATTTTTTAAGTTCATAATGTATGCTTGCAGATGTTGAAGTTAAACGAGCAAGAATTCCTTGGAGAAGCTACTTGTGTTCTATCAGAGGTAAGTTGCCACAGATTCCATAATAGTACTGCTTAAAATTCATCTCTGGAATTTCTCTTTTGTGATTACATTTAGCTCAAGGAGACCTTAATAACATAATTTGGTCAAATCCTGTAGAAACTATTTTCTAAATAGTCTGCTCTTAGTTGGCCACGGTATAGCAATTGAAATTGATAGAAATATCTTGTACTCTGAGATTCAGAGCATGTTTGACCCAATTTAAAGGGTCTCTGTAAATACATGTATCCAAAACTGTAAATATTTGTCTAATTACAAGGTTATTTTTTGTTTTTAAGTAAATGGTGATGCGCTTATTTGATAATAACACCTTTATTGCTACCTTTGCTGTTTTGCAACGTGGAACATATGTATTGAGTTTTCCATATATTTTCTCTTGAGAATTATTTGGAAATTATTATACTCATAATGGTACATTTCTTTGTCTAAATGACAGATAGTGACTAAAAGTACCAGGAGTCTGACACTTAATCTTCAAAGCAAAAACGGACATGCAGGCATTAAAAAATTTGGGACACTTACAGTCCATGCAGAGGAAACTGTTGTTTCAAGGCAGGCTGTAGAAATTATACTGCGTTGTTCCCACTTGGAAAACAAGGACCTCTTTTCTAAAAGTGTATGCATTCTTAAGATAGCTAATTTGAAATTAATGGGCATAATTTACATGGATATAAATGTGTTTGGCTGTTCTTATTCCTTTTTTCCTATGTTTATATTACCATACAGGATCCTTTCTTAAGAATATCTAGAGTAATTGAAAGTGGAGGTTCTGTTCCAATTTGCAAGACAGAAGTTGTGAATAACAACTTGAATCCAACTTGGAAGCCCATCCACCTGACTATGCAGCAATATGGAAGCAAGGCAAGCTTCTCACATTTCTATGACTATCAGATAAACTATACAGTGGTTGCTGGTGATTTTCATATACTGGGAAAGCCAAACAACTTATGGGCTACCTTAATAGGTCTTTGGTTTCAACACCATGGTTCTCTATCATGGTGTAATAAACCAATGACTGACTTATGTTTTTTGAGCATAATGTGAATATGCATGGAAGTTATCATTGCCTTTGGACCTTGTTTTTTTGCAACTTTTTTACCATTTTATATTACTAGTAGTAATATGTTGATGATGTTGGAGCCTGTTAGATCTGATCTCTGTTTTAGTTTCTCACTTTAACAAATGAGAGAATTATGTTTTATTTTTTGAGCATAATGTGACTGGATATCATGCTGTTGGACCCGATCTGATCTTTAACATTTTCTATTCCTAATTGATATCACTTCACTTCCTCTTTTTACTGTTCTAAAATATTTACAATGTTTGAGCCTGTTGAAACTGATCTCTGTTTTTATTACTCATTTTTAACAATCTTCCAATGTTTTGCAGGATAACCCACTAATTATAGAATGTTTCGATTTCAACAGCAGTGGAAAACATGAAATTATAGGGTAAATGGGTAACTGATGAATTTTTTGGGCTCATGTGTTATGTAATTTTCTTCATTATTCTTCTTTATGTTTGACATAGTTTAACTTCTCATTGGTTTTCTCCCTCATCAGGAAGCTTCAGAAGTCAGTTGCAGACCTGGAAAGACTTCACAAGGAAAAGATTGGAGCAAATTTTCACTTACCATCTTCTGGTCGACAAGGCCATGAGAAGGTGGTTGTTTTGTTTTGAATTGTAAAACAATTTTGCTATATATTATTATATCTTGATTGATTTTGTTGGTCAGTAAAAATCACAATGATTTTAAGTGTGCAAATACCGTAAAAATAAAAACTCCCAATGTGATTTAACATCCCAATACATTCAACCTTTTGGTCTAAGCCTTTCAAGAAGGACCCTAATATATAGCTCACTCCTCCCTACCCACCCCTTCTCTGGCCGGGGAATCAACTATAGTTGTTAATACTTAAAAACAAGGATCTTGCCTCTAATAATTTGACATTGTGTTCATCATCCCCCTGCATCTTGAATGTTGCCATGTTTAACTACCCTTGCCTTCACTGCTTTTTTCTACAGATTCTGAAGGGTCAGCTTTTTGTAGATGGGTTTTGTGAGAAATTGCTGTACAGTTTTTTGGATTACATCTCTAGTGGATTTGAACTTAACTTTATGGTTGCTGTTGATTTCACAGGTATGTTGCCTCCAGTTGGTGGTGTTATGTTTTAGTTAGTGTCTTGGTGCTGTCATTGCAATTGAACCTGTTCAGATGATGATTTAAAGTTTTTTTTTCTCCTTTTTCAGCTTCAAATGGAAATCCTCGACTCCCGGAATCTTTGCACTATATTGATCCATCAGGAAGACTGAATGCTTACCAGCAGGTTACAGATTACACTTTCTATCTTTTTTTCCTTTTCCACAGGAAATGAAGCAAATTGTTTTCTTGGTGTTGAATATCATAGTTTGTCTGTGGAATTAGTAGTTTTACACATGATAGGACTGTAGGCCTTACTCCATGGATAGGTGTACAGTTACTTTCATCTTGTGGGGGACATTCACTTTTCTCTGTTCTGCAGGACCTTGACATGCAAGCAACATGYAAATTTCAATTGATTATTGATCATTTCTTGTACTTATAGGATTCCGAATGTTGATTTGGGCTTGTAACAAGTTTTACAGTAATATGCCTTTTCTGTCCAAATATATTGTGTCCAGGTAGATGTCGTAACTGTCAACTCCTGTGCAGGCTATACTTGAGGTTGGAGAGGTCATTCAAGTCTATGATTCTGATAAACAATTTCCTGCTTGGGGTTTTGGAGGAAGGTCAATTGATGGTACAATCTCTCATTGTTTCAACTTGAATGGAAATGTTAGAGAGTGTGAGGTGAGATTTCTAATGCTGTTTTTGTGCCTTTTTTTATCTCATGTTATTTGTTGATTATTGGGTTCTATGTGATCAGCTGAATATTTTAAATGTGAATTATTTGTGACCTATATGCATGTTGATATGTTATTTCATAATTGGTCATGTGGACTCAATTGAGAGTTTAGTCGATCAAATAAAGTATTAAAGGAAACTCATAAAATATACAGTATAACTCAATTTAACTAAGCTCTATATCAGCTTAAAAAAACTATGGCATAAGGTGAAGGAAAATTAACTAGTCATGTACTGCTTGTTTGTAACTTTTTATACTAATGATGCATTATTTCTCTATATGGAGACTGTGTGGCTGAAACAACTTCAGTTTAGGAAGAGATTGTGCTGTTACAGTATTACTTATTCACCTCTGCCCAATTTGTACATCAAAAGGGGACCTTACTAAAGTGGTTGGCCATGAGTGTAGATGTACAGTTTGGTGACCAGTTTATGAAAAGAGTTTGGATAATTGTTTGACACATTGTTCATTTAGCAAATAATACAAATAAATACTAACAACATCATTAAGCATCTCATGAAGTTTGTAGTTGGATTTGTCCGATTAGATGGTGAACAAACCTGATTTTCTATGTGCCTACATGTTCTATAACTTCCATTTATTCTTTGTACTTTGTGTGATTTGGCTTGTATGCAAAGGACATAGTTTTGAATGCTGGGGTTAGAACTTTTAGATCTTTAGGTCTGAAGGATTCAAAATAAACGAGCTAAAACAGAGTACACATAATACTTTTTGAGTAAATGGGGGGTGGAAATGGAGAATTAATTGATATTGTGATGGTATGCCAACCATAAAAGCATGAAATAGAGGGAAAGGGCTTAGATGATGATAATCATGATGATGAGGGAAAAGGCTATATTGAAGGCTGCAAGCTGATTTAAGATGGTTTTATTTAGGGTTAGAAGAGAATAGATGATTTACGCTTGGTGCCCAGAACTGATGAGATGGGCCTCTTAATACTCTGATTCACATCTAAATTGCAATTCAAGCAAGTCTGGATTGGGACTGCTTTTGATCCGCGATTAAAGAAACTTTAAATCACAATTCAGTTAATATGAACCACGGTTCATGTGAGGAAACATCTATTCTTACCTTAAATACTCCCTTTTCTTGTGGGCTACTCACAAGTCCCAATCATTATACTCTTCATGTCATCCTCTACCCCTCTCTCTCTTATCCATATGATGAGTAGAAATAGCAATCGACTATTTATATCTGTTAGAGAATAAAACCTATTCAATGACCTTACTTAACAGCTTAAGCTTTTAGGATGAATGGTTCTTTGAGATGGTATCAGAGCCATTTTGATCAAGTGGTCTAGTGTTCGATTCTCATCACCCCATTATAATTAATTAAGTTTCAGCACAAGGTATGGGTGGGCCTGTGCTGTCCACACTTCAAGCCCAATGGGCTTTCGTGTGAGGGGGCATGTTAGAGAATAAAACCTATTCAAGGACCTCACTTAACAACTTAAGCTTTTAGGATGAATGGTTCTTTGAGAATATCATTCTATCAACTCTCAATACCATTTCCCTCCTCGGCCCTCGAATAATATTATTTAAAAATAGATAAATAACTTAATATTTGAAGTAAGTACAGTTGAATCCTTGCTACTTAATGCACATATAGTGAAGTGGTGAGGGTGCAGCCTATGCCTGGGCAATTGTTAGTAGCACAGGATACTACTTACAAAGACAAAGTAGTAGAGCAACTAGAAACAAGTATATAAGAATGGAAGTATGAAAGCATTTGAGAATAGCTTGCTGTAATGGAAATAACAGCAGCAAAGGATAAATATTAGGGAGAAGAAAAGAAGAAGAGAGAGAGAGAGAGAAAATAAAAAAGGCTGCAGTAGCACCCACAAGATCTAAGTAAATACGAAACAATTTTAGCTGTCCGATCCTTACAAGTTACAACAGAATCCAAATTAATATTCTTCCTTTCTCAGTTGTTGACAATGGATAGTTTGCCCAACAGACAACCACAAGCTGATAAACATACATTGGTGAGAYTGTTTGGAATGAGAAATAATAGTTTTTAACAGATGTTAAGACAGATGGATTTCATTTACCGATACTGTTGCGGTATTTATTCCACCCACAAGCATATTCATTTGTAAGTTGTAACCTATACAAAAGGTGAATAATTGGAGTTGTCTCCACCCTCCTATATTTTGAGAAGGGGGGAAGCATATTAATTTGTATTTCTGAGGTAAAGAGAGAGTGAGGCCCCAATACAGTGACTGTACAGATCAGAGTGTATGACAAAAAAGATTACAAAAAGTGTACTAAATACAATTGGAAAAGAAATTTCATCTATAGATGAGGCAGTGGCCCTGGACTAGATCTTTGCAACCATATTTCTTTGAATTTCATTAGCTTGTAAGCATTATTTTTGTAAAAAAAAAATCTACTATTTCTTTCTGTCCAAACAGTCCACAACAAAGCAACAGGGATCATTTTCCAATGAATCTTTCTTTCCTGTTGAGGCCACTGATATGCCAGCTAGCTAAGGTCTCAGGAGTTGTTCTTGGGAAGACTAGAGCCAATACACGTTTAGGCTGGTAAGGATGTAGGCCCAGATACAGCTACTAGTTGGGCAGTGCAGTCTCGACCCTCCTATTAAGGGGAAAGCAAACAATATATGCTCATTGAGTGTTTAGGGCATTCGTTTGGATAATCTATATTGTCCTAAAAAAGAGGAATATGAGGAGAATACAAAGATCAGTATAGGTGGTGTTTTTATAGGTGTACACAACACTATTTTAACTATGTATTTGGGTCTGGTGTGTGTCGGAGATTCTTTATGGACAGAAGTTCTAGCTATCCTACAAGGTTTGAGTTTTAGAATAGGCAGACCTCTGAATTTCAAATAGTAGCAGAAGGGGTTTCCAAAGTTGTGATAGACTGGTCGGCAAACAATAACAAAGCAGTATGGCAGTTCAGGCACACTGTTAGCATAGGGGTATTTCTGTCTTTATACCTTGATTGATGTTGCTGATCTGTAATGTTGTGTTGAAACATGTGCTCTTAACTTAAGTAAGGGCA
>NW_010729077.1:9023875-9037108 GCF_000365185.1 Nelumbo nucifera | reverse complement strand
ACATAGGTCTTTTCAGTTATGTTTTAATAATAGTATAAATACTTACTGGCCGACTGGGAGAAGTCAAGTTGACTCTTTCAGTTCGAACCAGAATTCTCTCTTCTCTCTTTCTCTCTTTCTCTCTTTCTGTATCACTTTTTCTTCTTCTACATAACTGAACTCAGTCAGGCCAAACTCTAAGGCAGACCTGAATTCTAACACACACCATAAGGGAAATCAGACATTTAGTATGGGAGGTAGAGGAAAGATTCCATTGTGTCAGGAAATCTAAACAGTTTGGCYGATGCATTGGCCAACAAGAAGTGAACATGGATATTTTTTTGGGATCATGTATTAWAAGAAAGATCAGCACAGAGCTCTTATTGTATAGCTGCTCATTGTACAGGAGCCATTAATTGTGATTTTTTGGAAAGCTAACATATACAAATACTGCACTACCTTTTCTAAAGAATGGGTTATATGGATGTGTCCAAGCTATGCCTAGGGATGCTTGGACAAGCACTCAACTAGCTTAGAATTTACCCTAGAGTTCCTATATTAGCAGCCAGGCATATGAAAGGATACCTGATAAACAAGACTCAACTAGCTTAGAAGGCGATTTCAGTCCAATTCTGCACTATAAAGGCTTATGACTGTTGACCTTCCAATTAGAGATTGAATATCAGTTTGGATCCTAAAACTCTCTCTTTTGGATTAATATGAAAAGGAACTTTAATTAAGAAAATGAGAAGAAAGATGTAGAGTGATCAGGCCTACCCAGTGATGCAAGATCATTTCAAGCAAAAATTTCACCAAAAAGGAGGCAAACTGCAATAAACTGTAAGACAAAAATAGATTGACCATATGCATCCTGAAATTCTTGAAGTTAACTGATATACATATACTGGGGCATTAGACGCATATGTATGGACTTTTGTTTTCTTTTTGTAGTATAAAGAAAGTTGGAGGGATTATATTCTATCTTGATGTTATATAAATATATAGTAGAGAAAGATCCATAAGTAGGTTGGAGCTCTTCTGATATCTTTTTTATTCTCTATAAACTTTATTTTAATTCAATTAACATTACCTGTCAAAAAAAATTGATTGGACAAGGGAAATGATACCTCAGCTCACCAAAAAATTCCAAATACCTAACTGGCTTCTCACTCAATCCTGTCTTTAAAATCAAGCACCCAATGAACAATTTTAGCTTTGTATGCTCCATTAGGGAATGGATCCTTGTTTATTTCCCTTAAAAATTCCTAGAGTTTATTTGTAAATGGCTATCCAAAAAATCAGACACTTTAATATTTCTGTGGATCATTATGCATTTTAACTGATGTTGTAAAAGAAATACATTATATGGTGGTAAGGTTATCTTGTCACTACACTCACTTTTTAATCAGTATCCAATGAAAGAAAAACATTATTGATAAAGGATTAGATAAGAGTATAGCAGCAATAATCGCTAGGCTGGGAAAGACCAGCTAACCCCAACAAACAAATGCCTGTGAAGAGTTATAGTGTCACCTACCCCCTGGGTGAATACAAATCTTCCCTGGGGCTTAAACTTACCTTCAATTTGACAGTCCAAATATATATATGCAGAGTCTTGTTATATGCAGATAGGTTTGCTCTAATCATGGTTGTGTGTAGAGATTTCAACGGAACAAGTTCAACCTGAACAGGAACCTGACTAAATGAAGAGGGAGCACTGAACCCAACATGACCTGTCCCATATATAGCACACCTATATATTCTACCAACCCTATATATACAAATATTTCAACACTGCAATATCAATGAGTCAGGTTTAGCACGGTCATACCTCAACCCAAACCCGATTTAAGGCTGACCTGACCCCAAATCTATAGGGTCTGGTCACTGCTGATGTACCACTTCACCTGTCCCACTGATGTCCCTAGTTGTTTTCCAGTCGCTGCTGGTTTACAGCTTCACCTGTCCCATTGATGTCCGCAGTTGTGTGCTTCTCCTGTCCTATGAACCTGGATACCTGTACAAGGGTGTCGTATCATGTCGGATGCTTCAATCAAGGTTTAAATTGTCGATGTTAGTGGAAATGTCGGTCATCCAAATATAAGAAACATGTTGAAAATGTCAGAAATGTCGTATGGAAATATTTGTAAAAATTATAGGCATGATGCTGAAAACATTGTAAAATATGCAAAATATAGAATGATATTTTATGAAATGATAAAGAAGCATAGGCACATCTTTTTAAATTATTATCTTGTTCCAAATCATCAAACAAAGCTAAGAAACTAAGGTTATAAACAAAAGAATACATTTTGAAGTTGCCCTGTAAACCTTAAGATTCAGAGCTTCATGATAGAATTAAAGCAAAATTTAAACTCAGAAAATGTAAATGACTTCTAATAGATCAACCAAATAATCTATTACACAGACAAAAACTAATATTTAACTTCATGTTTGAAATGAATAGTGAGCTAGCTCAAAGTGGTAATCATGTAAATTAGGTGAACAATAACTTGTTACTTCAAATATCTACTATATTGTCATGAACTTATGTTAAAATACTATCTCTTGTACTCCACATAGTACTGGYAATGTTGGGGAATATGTTGGTTCCAGTAGAATTTCATGTCATCATCCATGGAAGTGGAAATGGAAATTTGTCATGGAAACTATCTCTTGTACTCCACATAGTACTGGTATTGTTCATTGAGGAAATGTCGATTCTAGTAAAATTTCGTGTTGCTACCCATGGAAATGGAAATATGTTGTGGAAATATTAAGGGAATTAGGGACATTTTAAGCCATGGCTTCAATGTTTAGTGTAAATTTTGCATCCAATTACCATATCTGACCATGTCCTTTTCAGACCCATGTAGCATAGCTCCTGTCTTTAAAGTGGTGCCTGACCAGATGTTGTTCTATGGAGGGGGCTAGAGATCTGTTGATTCTCTTCAGAGATTTGGCCTTTAACCATCAGGATTAGAGCTTGGAGCCCCTAGTCACACCTCCAGGTTTGTCACTTGGGATGCTGATGATCTAGGCAGAGTGCAGGGGCTATATGTCGGTTCTTGGCTGAGGCTTGTAGCCCTTTCTGGGGGGGCTCTTTGGTGGTATACTGAGAAGAGAGGAGAGCGGCAGGAATTTGAGGGGAGATTTACATGGAAACAGGATCAGGTGCTGGATTGGCTCAGGCAATCTATGAAGACTTGCTCAAGTGTTGGTTTGATATACAGGGATGGGCATTTGAGGAAGAAAGTGAGAATAATGTAATCTCAGCTGGGGGCTTGTTGCTGAGAAGAGTGTACAAGGACACCCATCTCTGATGTCTCAGTAGAGGATGCAAGGGAGCATTGGGAATGAGGGTAGGCTGGTAGTAGGTCAAAGTAAGAAGATGTTGATGAACCCTTTTAGCTAGATTCTCAAGTACCAATCAACAGAACGGTGGATRGAAAAGTAAAGGTGGACAAGTTGTTGATACTGTTTTCCTTGGGTGGACATGAGTTCTCTCAATCTGTTTGCAAATGACTGGAAGAGAAAGACAAAAAATCACAACTGTTGCCAAATATTGGTTCTATGAAGCATCCTGGAATCATATCCAATGAAGCACGGGATTTTTTATGGTGTGAAGGAGGCTGGGGAATGTAAAAAAGGACTTGTAGAAGGTAGGGACATGAATGTGTCACCTACACATTGCTGGTGTTTTTTTGGTGGTGATATGTGATTGGTTTTTTTACCAGTCTCGGTCTTGGGGCTCCAAGCTATGGCTTCTTAGTTGTTTGCTGGCGGTGCTGTTTTTTTTTTTTCCTTGGGCTGATTCATCGTTTCTTTTGATTGTGGGAGACCATTGTGACATTGAGTTGAGGCTTTTTGATGTAGTCTTGGGTTGTAACTAGTTGAGGCTTTTGCTGCCTTTTGCTCTTTTGGTGTGTATCTTTTTGAGTTTCTTCCTTTTCTCCCTTTCTTGCATTGGGCTGCAAAGTCCATATATGTCTTGTATATTCTGTTATTTATTAGTGAATTTTCTATTTACAATAAGAAAAGGGCCTACAAATATTTCTTCCCTTTTTGATGATATCAGTTTGTTTGAATCTGGACAAAGTTTTGATGAGCACCATGTTTTCTTCTCTTAACAGGTTAAAGGGATAGATGGCATCCTTGCTGCCTATGCAAGTGCTATACATAATTTTTCTCTTGCAGGACCCACTTTATTTGGCCAAGTTATCAATAAGGCTGCACAAATAGCTAGCCAATCCCTTTCGGCTAACCAGAACAAATACTTTGTTTTACTCATCATTACAGTAAGTGACGAAAGAAAAATGTGCTTTTCTTCTCCCTTCTCTTTGTTGGTAGCTTGGGTACTAAAATAATTCTCTCTTCTAGGATGGAGTACTGACGGATATCCAAGAAACTAAAGATGCTTTGGTTAGGGCATCTGATTTACCATTGTCGATACTTATAGTTGGAGTGGGAAATGCAGATTTTAAAGAAATGGAGGTACTGACTAGTTGAATCTTCAGCTCAAAATGATATCTGGTTTTGAAGCATTGCATTAATCAATCCCTTCTACAGAAAATCATGTGATCAATCCATCTAGGGATTTATTAACTAGAATCAATGGGTTATGGACGTACAATGGGAGAGGGGACACAAAGAATGAATAATTAAATTTTGATGTTTTGACAGATCCTCGATGCCGACAATGGGCAACGTTTAGAGAGTTCAACAGGTCGCATTGCCACACGTGACATTGTGCAGTTTGTTCCAATGCGTGAGGTGCATGGTGAGTCCTGTACAACTTCACTTTGCTGCATTAACATCATGGAAGATGTTATATTGTTGACAACAAACAAGCAATTGTGACTTTGATATTTGTGGTCCCATGTCTGCAAGTACCCATTTATTGAATTTTTTTGTCAATTTTGAGCCATATAGCCTTTTTTTTGGGATGCATAACATTTGTTTATTTAGATGATAGGATTTCTTTGAGATGACTAATTGTAATCAAGGTTCAAATTGTCAATATGTATTGCATGGTATTGTGTGTACAATATCAGTATCGAAGGTCACTGAAATGTGAAATACTGAGATTTGGGGGATATTAACAGTTATTCATCCTAACAAGCCTATATGTAAATATCAAACTAGAAAAAATAATAAAAAAAGGGAATATCCACTGTTTGAAACGCATGATACGTAATTTTTGCATATTGTGTGTATCTTGATTGTAATATTTTTAATTGTTTACAAGTAATTTGTTCACATGAGTCAATGTCAGTTAGAGACCTGACAATTTTTGTAATGCAGTAATATCAAAATAGTCATCCACCTTGTAGAAAAAGAATTGCCAATATACTTTCTTGATATTAAACCAATCTGGTATTACCATGGTGGATTTGTTGATGGTCCCCATCTGAATCATTGGTTCCGATCTAAGGGATTGATTTAGTATAGAAATTTACCTGTCTGGATTGTTATAGTTGGCAATAAATGGGGATTATTTTATACATAGGTCATCAATAATTGTTTGCTTTTCTATAGTTCCAGTAATTGAAAATTGATGATTAAGATCCTCGAGTAATAAAATATAGGGATATTTGCTAAGTGGTTCATGGTTGAAGATCAAGATCAATCATCAATTTGATGATGGGGTTGAATTTCCATAGCTTTCTAGATACAATGTTATTGCTGATTTGGCTCCAGATAAGAAATTTGAGTCATTGATGCTGATAGACATTGCCTATATATCACCACAACCCTTCTGTTATTTTTCTATGTGAGCTGTCTGCTAGCTAGCAAATAGAAATTTGCATTTCTATTTTTTTCCCTCTTGGAAGCATTCTTCTGTTATTTTTCTTTTTCACTCCCTTCTATTTTGCTTAGTTCATGTGCTTTTAATTGGTATTTTAGGTGATAAATTGGTTGGCAAGTGAAATAGGATTTTCTTTCCCATAAACAATCTGAGGTCCTCTTTGTTGTTAGCTATTATTTTCTTGTTACTCTACAATTGGGATCTTCCTCTTATGAACAGGTGGACAGCTATCTGTTGTTCAAGCTCTCTTGGAAGAATTGCCTAGTCAGTTTCTGATGTACATGGGGAGTAGGGATATCAAACCATGCTTTGCTAATGAAGGCCCAACTGCTGCATGAGAAGGCTATCTTTGGTGGCCATAGGCGATGAGGCGAGATCGGCTTCAGTGATCATGCCATTCGCACAGCCTTTTACAGCCGTGCATTGGGAATATTTCCATACTTGTATGCTTCTTTTCATGGGGAGATAGGGGAGATAATCCCAATGCAAAGCTGCAAGGGACTGTGCAAACAGTGTGAGACGGTCTTGTGAGGACCAAATTCAATTTCATCACAGGCTGGCCTATAATTCTTGTAGACCTGGATGTATCTCTTTTCTTAAGTTTATAATGTTTTAAGTTCTTTATTTTGGTTGATGACCGAGTGGTTGAATGGTCAGTTGGCGTCCCTCTGAATATGAGGCATGGGATCAAACCACGCAACTGCAGGCTTTCCATGGTAAGGTCTGTGGATCTCACATGCTCCCTGCTCTGTTTCCACCCCTTAATCCCCCTGTAATGTGTAATTTGTATTATCGAAATGTTCTTTATTTTGAACCATTCATTGGAGCTTACTTTTGTGTTATGGAGGTCACCAAAGGCCAAAACTGTGTAAATAACTAGATATTCTGTTCTTATTGCTGAACGTTGTAGTGACAGCATTCTTTGTACAACTGAAACTCAAGTGCAGCTGTCCAATAAAGAAGATTTAAGAATTATATAAAGTATAAACTTGAGAGTGATAACACAGGAAGGTCGCTGTATGGCTTAAACTGATGGTTGCAATGCTATCAATGGAATGGAAATAGTGATCGTCTCTTTTCCTTTTTCTCCATTTTACTTGATCTTGACGTTATCAAGAAACAACGTGTAAAAGATTATGTTCTCAATCTTACTTAGAGGTCAAGCATTGGGAAAAAAAGGTGAATCACCCTTTTCAAGTTTCAACACGCTACATTCATGGTGTGGTCCATGAACTTTTGAAGCAACTTTTTTGTTTTTAGACTCCGTATGGGTTTGAATTGCATTGCCCCCTACTGTTTATGTCTGCTAGAATATCTGTTCATTTTTTTTCAGCCCACTCAAGAATCAAGATTTTGTTCTGGGTTGGAATTTGGAAATGATCAAAATCCAGAACCGCTCAACTTTTGAATTGACTTCTGGTTGGCCGGAAACCTGGAAAACCTTTTGATCTGGATTGTTGGTCCGTGACTCTTATCTGGATGAATTCTGGACGCCAGTTTTTTCAGTCAACTGGGGGAGATACGTAGCCGATTAGCCGGATCTGACTGCACATCACAATCTCCCTCTCTTTGTTGGGAGCAAGGTTTAACTGAACGCCTTAGCTGTTCAGCGGGCAGGCTCTACGCCAGTATTAAATACATGGGGCCCGTGAATTTAATATTGACAGTGGAACCTCATTTCCACAGCCTGCTGAACAGCTAAAGCATTCAGCTAATCCGAATTTCTTTGTTGAAATTTTGACTATTTTTTTTTTGTTTTATTTATAGATTTATGTTCTTTTATGAAAAGGGGAGTGGAGTGGATCCCTTGAGAGGTAGTTGAAATATTAGTGTGGAGCCCGTTTTTAGTTCCTTTGTTGCACAGTTGAGATTACATCTGCGCTCCACAAAAGCCTTATATGCACATCTCAGCGTGCATTGGAAACATCTTTTGAAGTTGTCAATAGGAGATGTTCCCAATACACCATTGGGATACGCTGTGGGGTGCAAATGTGAATTCTGCACAGTCATGAAAAGTGCATCTTTCATTTTCATGCAATAACCTTATGAATCATTCAATGTTCAACCAAGGTGGTGGGCCATTGATTGAACGTTGCAGATTAACTCAAGCATCAAATTCAAGATCTTTTGCTCAGTAGCTGGGTAGTCGGGTCATTGATCTGCTTTCCTAATAAGATTCTTCTCGTTCAGTTGCAAAATTTGCAAGAACGAAAGTTGATGAAAATTTTGCATCATTTTCCTTAAATTTTCTCTCCTAGAATCTATAAAGTGGGATCACAACATTTTATTCCTCTCAAATAAGCAACCCTTCGTGACTTTCAAAATAAATGAATAAACAATCCTCCAGTTACTTATCTCTCATATATAGTAGAAGACACACCATTTACTTCCAATTCTATTCCCTTTCAAACAAACAAAATAAGCTGAAACTTGGAATAGAAGTAAAATAAAATATGCAGTTAGTTCATCTGCATTTTGATACATTTGCACCGGTGCAAATTTAAAATGTTCACAACAAATCAAACCAAGAAAACCAAGTGGTTTAATACTCGACCGTCATTAGAGGCTTATAGTAACTCAACCTGGAATATGGAAGGGTAACCAACCATTATTCCATTATTGAAGGAGATAAGCTGTTTGTCTTAGTTTCCTTTTCTTATGTTGAAGCAAGTAGAGCCTAGGAATGTAAATGGATCGGATCATATTCAAATCGGGTATATCTGAATCTGATCCAAGACTAAATATTATATCTGATCCGATCAGATCTTATAAAGGTCAATTCGAATTCAAGTCTGTTAAGGAAGCTAGATATCTGAATCTAATCCAAGCTGATTTAATTCCTGTAAATTTAACAAATTATTAAAAGGAAAAAGCATAACAATTTATATAAAGAAAAACAGAAAATATAAAAAAAAAATAATATAAAAATTATGAAAATACAATATAAACATATTTATAAATAAATAAAGAACTATATATAGGGGTGATCCAAATTCAATTCAATCTGATCTGAAAATATGGCAAGGAGATATCTGAATCCAACAAAATAGGATAGGATTCAAATTCAGATTGGATCATGATCCAATCCATTTACACCCCTACTAGAGCCCAAAGTTGGATTTGGATCTGCTACCCACAAGTTGTTCCCACACTACTACCCAAAAGACATTATAGCTGCACATTGGGAATATCTATCTTGTCATTCATGGGGAGATGTGTCCAATAGAGAGTGGTGGTATTGTATAGGTAGAGCGTAGGGATGTGGGAACAGTTTGTGGGTGGTAGATCTAGAGTTCCCAAAGTTAGTTCAAAAGTGATTACGATTATATCATCAACCATGGGCCTTATTATGAACCATGTTTCATCATTCCATTCTATTGAGCATCATATATCTTGTTAAATTATGAGTGCCTTATTCACTTAGTCTCAGTTTGGAAAGAGTACAAATATAAATATGTACAATGCAAATACATGCAAAATAATATAAAATTCAAGGTTTTGTACTCTATAAATTTGTATTTGTACTCCTCCCAAATTGAGCCTTAGGTTGTGTTTGGTTGCAATGCAATTTTATTTGCACTAGTACAAATGCATGGGAGTGCAAATGAAAAACAAAATGCAAATTCTCGTTTAATTTTGTGTTGGGTTTTACTTTATTCTGCTTCATGTCCTAATTTACTTTATTTGTACTGCAATCAAACAAAATAAACTAAAATTTGGAGCAAAAATAGGTTGGAATTTACATTCAAATATGATAAGGGATAGTTTGGCCCGACCTATCAACACCCGGACATGTGGAAGTGACCTACTAACTAGGTGATGACTCGGCATTCCTTGCCACCTCAGTGAGCCAAGTCAGCTCGGGTACCTCGGGCACCTCAGCCAAGACCGAGGTCCAAGCAGTTCATGATGGCTCGACCTGCCGAGGTGACACGTAGCCAACTTCTAGAAGCTAACCAACTGTCTTCGACCTCTCTGAGATCACATTGCACATCGGCAAGACTTATCCTTATCCTGCTCGAATCAGACGGACTCGATAAGCCTTATCGGCTAACACGAAGTTCACCTCTTGGTGCGGAACAGATTCCCAATAGTGCGAGCCGAGGATCTCATAAGTGTTTCGTAAGACCCACAGCAACTCACCTATATAAGGGCTCCAACCCCAACATCACAAAGTACATGCGATTATTTGCTCACTAACTTACTAGCATTCAAGCTTTCAACTCGCATACTAAAATACTAACTTAAGCACCGGAGCACCCACACCAGGTAAACCACCCCGGGTTCTCTGAGTGTTATTTTCTTGCAATTCGACCGACCAACAAAGCAAACCGACGTCCAAGCTGCCCTCTAGCTAAGAGCATCCAGATTGTGCACTATCAAAATCATTTGCATTGCCATAGTTTTGCATTAGTGCAAATTTATTTGCATTTTAACCAAATACGACCTTAAGCTCAATTTTAAAAAAATACAAATACAAATACAAATATGTACAATACAAATACATAAAAGATAATACAAAAATACAAGATTTTACACTACATATTTATATTTGTACCATTTCCAAACTTTTTGCTTTTTCGCATTTTGGTGCCACACACCATTGATAACCCCTTTCTCCAAATTGGTAATTACAAGAATCGATTCCCTATCAATGCTGGTGCAAACCAATTAACATACTAGTGAATCACCCTTCATTTGACTACTCTTTCCAAACTGAGCCTTAACAAGACTACAGTTAGGGTTTAGTATGGGTTTGCCTCCACCATAATCCAACCCAACTTAGTAATATGTAGTTTTCAAATCCCCCCACGCATATGAGGTTGAACTTGATATCAACCCAACCCGACCTAAAGGTTTTTAATAACATTTTTAGCTCAATTTAAAAAATATATAAATATAAATATATATGATGCAAATGCATATAAAATAATACAAAATATAAGATTTTTCACTCTGCATATTTCTATTTAGGCTAAATTTGGAAGGAGTACAAATATAAATATGCACAGTACAAATATAATCAAAATATAAGATTTTGCACTCCGCCTTATAATGTAAATATGTACTCCTTTCGAACTGAGTCTTTGTCACGCATTTTGAAAACTTAAAAATCATTAAAATTTGATTTAAGATTATAGGGCCAGGATCGTGCATACGTGATACGTAAGCACCCCGCCTTATAACTTTCCGACATGACCACTTAACGCGACAATCGGACGGCCCTTGGTAAACGGATCGGACGCTGGTAGTTAACTGAACGACCGGATTGTGGCGCGAACCAGAAAAGTAGGTAAATTGACCTGTTACGCAACGTAAGCTGTCAGACGCCCAACGGTCTAAGGCGCAATTTAGCGTGCCTGAATCTTCGTTTTGCAATTTCAGGGGATTCCACGGGAGCGACTGATGTGAAAGTTGCGCCAGAGAGAAGGCAAACATGAGTGGTTCATCCGCTTCAGATGAAGCCCTATCTTCAGGTCCTCTCGCTTGTTTTACTTCAATCGAACTCTCAAGAATCTAGGGTTTTTCTTTTGACTTTTTTTTTTTTTGCGTTTTTAGCTTTTCATGGTCGTTTGGTTCTTCGATATTTTTTCTCTTCTCTTTTTTTTTTGGTTTGGCATGTGATTATTTGATCTAGCCATTTAATTTACCTGCTTCAGCATTTATAAAATGTTGATTCCGTAGGTGATTTAGATTTATTCGTATCTTCTTTGTTTCATATCAACTAATCAAGCTCATTTTTTTTATCTCTTTTTGAATTCTAACGCTTGGCATATTCATTTATGATCTGAATTGTGGTTTGTTAACTGGAATTTATTTTTCATTTGACCGAGAGGTGTTCAGGGTCTTTAAAGGTCGAAGAGGAGAAGAAATCTGCAGCTTCGGTCTCTCATATTGTCTATCACTTCGGTACCAGTGGAATTGCTGTTGCCACTGCGACTGGCATAACTCATCCTTTAGGTTTTGTCATCTTCCTTTTCATTTTTATTTTGATGTCATTTTTACTTAATTTTTAAAGAGATTGCTGAAAAGAGCAAACAAAAAACTTTCCCTCGTTTTTTGGTAACATTGTGTTGGATACATCAGTCTCTAGTATAAATTTCATATCCAACACTATATCCAGCCTTGTCCTTTTCGTATTTGAGTAATATAGATTGTTATATATGTTGGTCTTCACATATGGATCTCTTAAATCCAAATTAAGTATCTATGTGTTAGTAGTTTCTTGAACTTGATAATTTTCCATTAGAGGAAGATGCGTAAAAGAAAATTAGATGACTTTTCCTTAAGGCTGTGTTTGGTTGCAGTTCAATTTTATTTGCACTAATAGAAAAGCATGGAAGTGCAAATGAACAAAAATGCAAATTCTTGTTTAATTTTGTTCTATGTTTTACTTGATTTTGTTTCATGTCTTAATTTACTTCATTTGTTTTGCAATCAAGCAAAATAAGCTAAAGTTTCAAACGAAAATAGGTCAGAATTTACACTCAAATTATTTGCGCTGCCATAGTTTTGCATCAGTGCAAACTTATTTGCATTGCAACCAAACACAGCCTAAGGTTCAGTTTGGAAAAAGTAAAAATCCAAATATGTACAGTACAAATACATATAAAATAATAAAAAATGCAAGGTTTTGCACTCTACGTATTTGTATTTGTACTCCTTCCAAACTGAACCTAAGGCTGTGTTTGGTTGCAATGCAAATTTATTTGCACTAGTACAAATGTATGGGAGTGCAAATGTAAAAAATGCAAATTCTTGTTTAATTTTATTTTGGATTTTACTTTATTCTGCTTCATGTCTTAATTTGCTTCATTTGTACTGCAATCAAACAAAATAAGCTAAAATTTAAAACAAAAAATAGGTCAGAATTTACACTCAAATGCATTTGCATTGGCATGGTTTTGCATCAATGAAAATTTATTTGCATTGCAACCAAACACAGCCTAAGTTATGTTCCAATGAGTTTGGTAAAGTGCAGTAACTTATATGCTTGTTGGTCCACGGACAGTTTTGAGGTTTTTGATGTGTTTAGTCCTTATTGGCATGCCCGCTAATATCTCACTTTAAGTATTGGTGCATATTGGTTCTGCCACTGGATTAGAACATCTTATATCCTCCAAACCACTACAGCCTGTAGGTTTTCAAGACTGCTATTCAGTCTTGACCACTAAGAGATTTCAGGTTCGATGAGAAGAGAAAGTGAAGAAGATGTAGAAGAAAGAGCAATAGAACACGGTTTTTTAGGAGAAGAACAGAATGTCAATAATCTGCCGCTGCCACTTTAAGTTAATATACATAGGTTATGCTAGTTACATGAAATGACATATCTGCCCTTGGTGTTTACCATAATTGCTAACAAATAACAAACAATATAGAACTGAAACTAGAAATAACAGAATAGCAAAATAACCACAGCTGTGACTAGATACATTCTACCCTAC
>NW_010729077.1:8983058-9018445 GCF_000365185.1 Nelumbo nucifera | reverse complement strand
TATAGGTTATGCTAGTTACATGAAAGGACATATCTGCCCTTGGTGTTTACATCATAACTGCTAACAAATAACAAACAATATAGAACTGAAACTATAAATAACAGAATAGCAAAATAACGACAGCTGTGACTAGATACATTCTACCCTACGGACMGAGTGGGCCCACAGCTGTGGGGCCCACATCAATGTTCTCTACATTCAGTTAAAATTTTCTGATCCAGTCCACCCCTCCCAAGACCCCAGATGGCTGGACCAACATTAGGTATGACCTTCTTTTCCTATTGTACCAAGTCTTTTATCCCTTAAGGCTGATTTTGTTTGTGAAAAAGAAATTGGTCCTTTGCAAAGCTGCCACCAACATTTTGAGGTCTTTTCTGTGGGTTCTACTACTTGTAATCTAGATGCATTTGAATAAATAGTCAACTGCATTCTCCATTGTATCCAGATGGGCCATTAGTTTTTTCCTTGATGCCACAGTCATATGTGTTAATTGTTATTTGAAGCATCTGTATACTTAACTAATGCACCAAATTCTTTGGTGTTTGTAACCCCCCCGCGGGTGCTTGAAGAATTTACACTGCATTGGACTGGGGTTCTTGGGCTGAGCTCATTCAAATTTTCAACGGAGATGGAAAATTAAGGCATGGAAAACCATTAATAGCAAAAATTAAAAAGAGGAGTTAAACATTGATTATTTTCAATAGAGATGTTAGTCTTTAGACTCAGCTAAGTAATGGATATCATTTACCAATAAAAAAAGGTGATAGGTATCATGGTGGTGTCAGGTGTAAAGTTATCTTCTCTGGGAACTACAAATGCTATCTAGAATGTGTTTCACTCCCAGTCTGTATCAAATTTCTGTGGCTGTGTTTATTTTCCTCTAACCTATAGGTGAGAGCATCCCCTAAATGATTTTTGTCGTTTGAACTGGGTATGCAGATGTTCTTAAAGTTAGGCTGCAAATGCAGCTTGCTGGTCAGAGAGGTCCCTTAACTGGAATGGTATGCCATTGAGATTTCAGCTATCACATTGCAGGATATAAGGATTATCCAATGAGTGCAGTAAATCTTATAAAATTTGGTATTTACAGGGAAAAGTTTTTACTAAAATGTTGAAAACGGAAGGGCCTAGAGCTCTGTATTTAGGACTTACACCTGCATTGGCAAGATCAGTTCTTTATGGAGGTCTCCGTTTAGGCTTGTATGAACCAGCAAAGCATATCTGTGACTGGGCATTTGGAACCACAAATATGTTAGTGAAAATTGCCTCTGGAGGATTTTCTGGTGCTGTTGCTACTGCAATAACTAATCCAACAGAAGTTCTGAAGGTTGGAAATGCTTCCATAACATCTCATCCAGAAGTGCTCTATTTGAACTTTTAACAGTTCTTTTGTTTTACTAGGTGCGGTTGCAAATGAACTCAAACATGGGGAAAGGAGGGGCAATAAGAGAAATAAGGAGGATTGCTTCAGAAGAGGGAATCCAAGCTTTCTGGAAGGGGGTTGGCCCTGCTATGGGCAGAGCTGCCATGCTGACTGCATCACAGTTGGCATCATATGATGAATCAAAGCGGGTCAAGTTCTAAGCATGCTATTTTTCGCTTTGAATATCAAAGAAGTAATTTCTGCCATTTCTGAATTGTTGGAGTTGTATTACATTTATAGGCATCAAGATTATGRTTTAGTAGGGTCTTTTTTGCTTTCTTTTTTGTTTTTTTTTTTGTTTTTTATCTTGATCCTATCTACTTTTCTCTGATGTAGGCTTTGATTAGGTGGACACCTCTGGAAGAGGGATTTCATCTGCATCTCATGTATACTCTAGCTACTTGCATCCTCTTTCCCTTCATATGTTTCCTTCTTATGGAATTGAACTAGGAAATGGCTTACAGTTTTGTATTTATTTTAGAATTAATGAGTATATCAAATTCTTCCATTGGTTTTCCCTTCAAATGGGACTAATTACATTCTATGCTTAATGAAGCTCAAGTAGCATAGCAGGGACGATTAGCACCCTTGTAACTGCACCCATTGACATGATTAAAACTCGTTTGATGCTGCAAAGAGAATCTAAAAGAGTTGGAGGCTATAAAAATGGATTTCATTGTGCATACCAGGTATAGAAGTTCCACATCATATTTACTTTGACAAAGTCTGTGCTTTGGGAAAGGGAAACCATTATAATTAATGAATGGCATGCCAATATATCTTCATATTAACTGTATGTTTTCACAATTTCCTTTTATTGAATTGGTCTTATTCCTTCCACTTGCTGCTTTTATTTGCATAGAGCCAATCTTCATCACCAGTAACTCTCATCGGTTTATGGACAACAATAAGACTGGTTTTCTTGCCATTTGCATTGGTTGGGACTTGGAATTAGGACTTTTTTGTGGTATGCAGTAATGGGGTTTAGGACTTTTAACTACTTTAAGAGAGTTGAAGCATTTCTGAAAAGAGGGCACTATAGCCATTAGGACTTATAGGTGCCTGGAATTTTAAAAGTGGTTCATGCAATGTTTAGAGTTCTTTGGGAGCAGGTCCATTAGAGAAGTGCCTAAGAACCACTTCCTATGCATCAGTCCCACTTACTACCCTCTCTCACATCACCCCCTTCCCCTATCCTCCTCTTGTTGCTCTGAATTACCTAAACCCACTTTAGAGTTGCAACTGCTTGAGGTTATTACCCATTAATTGTCATAGTGACTTATGAAATAAAAGTAATTGCTAAAAAATACTAATCTATTTTAAATTATTTGAAGTTAATTGTATAAATATAAACACATGCTTATTTTACACAGTTTTTCAACAGTCAACTTTTTTGATAGATATCAACAGTCAACAGCTTTGGAGCTATTAAAATGTAATGCTCTGACAGATCAGTCTCAATCCATGCTCCTAATCCACTCCATGATTCTGGGCACTAAGGGCTTTATAGGGAGATGTATAGAGGTGCATATTATGGTTTCTCTTTGATGTGATTGTTGTCCTTAAAATTTCAAATCTTGACTGGGGAACCATATTTCCAGTCACAAGCTATTGATTAGGATTTCCTCAGACTAGTCTTCATGCCATTTAAGGTGGTAAAGTTTTGTTCATTTTTTTTCATGCATTCTGCATAGGATATTATTTGTTAGGTATGGCTTCTGCTTTCTCCTGGCTTCTGAAGTTCTCTTTCCAATGTGTTTTATACTGAAAGAGTTCCTGCTGGCTTCTCAACTAATCATGTAAATAGAATTTCACAGAAAAGAGAGCTCATCTAAAATTATTCTGTTTCATATTATTTTTTGGATTTCAACTTAAATGAAATTATCCCTTCTTCAGTTCTAGACATGTAACTATCAGGAACTTTGACCATCATAGAGTCTGCTGGTTCAAATTTTAGCATTGCAGGATAGAATTAAAAGATGGACTTCCATTACTTGATTTTTTGCTTTCCGCTTCCCAACCTGTCTAATACTTTATAACTTGTGGTTTCAGGTCATGCTCACAGAAGGCCCTCGGGCACTCTACAAAGGGTAAGATTGTAGACATGACATCAATTTACACTCTTATTCATTCATGCATGTATCTATCTACACTCACATACATTCATATCCATGAAGTACTCATATTTGTATTGTTTAATGAGATGTGCAGAGCAGTATTGCATGGACAATGAGTCACTGACATGTGAATCAGAATATCAGAATCTGATGCATGTCAAGGAGTTTGACTCAACAAGACAAAAAATGAGTTTGGAGACATGCCTAAATTACAGCATATACTAATAAAGCACCATATATTTTGAATTATTTACTAGCTATTAACATTCTATTGGAAACATTGCATTCATCATAAAAATTAATTGTCCATTTATGTCAAATAAGCAAAGAGAAAGAACAAAATATTACATGCAAGTCTACCTCAAGAGTCAAGAATCTATGGGGTGTCAGAATCTGATAAAATATTACATGCAAGTCCAAAAAGAGCATTCATCAATTTAGGAGAACCCATAAAACAGTCGTGTCCAAAATGGACATCCATACTAGCTGTATGATATCCACTAAATACCATGTCTCTTAAAAATTAAATAGAAACTTTCATTTTTGTGTGTTATTATAAAACTTAAGCTTTTGAAGAACCTATGGTAAGCCCTTCTGATTATAGGAAAAATGATAAAAGAAAAAGTAAATTGGTACACCACCTTGATTTGTTTTCTTTTTTTTTTTATGGATAGTGCATCAGCTTGATTTGAAATTTATGTTTTTTATTCCGTAATAACATCTGCAATGTTTAACATTTTGAAATTTGGTAGGGGCTTTGCAATCTTTGCAAGATTAGGTCCTCAAACCACCATAACTTTCATTATCTGCGAGAAGCTGCGGGAACTTGCTGGATTGAAGGCTATTTGATTCACAGTTTTCCATCTATTAGCACTTCCCACACCATATGGATCATACTGTGCATTTCTTCAGTATGGCCACCCATTACCATTCACATCAAGACTCAAGAGGATGAAATTGGGTAGTTATTTTATATGATTTGCTTGGGTAAACTTGAAGGAAGTCCCATTTTAGGGAATTGAATATAGGTTGGACACATTTTCTCATATTGTTTAGACGAGTCAAGGAGAGGGGTGATTCATTTAATTTAATTTTGGTGTATTAATCTGCTTTGTTGTATGAGGGTAATTTTGGTTATTGTTATTGTTACTGATAATGTCGTCATTCTTATACGTGATGACGAAGATTGTAGTCAAGAACTTAATAAATTTGTGTTTTTTTGGTAAAACATGAAATCATTGTATTAAAGGACCCAAACCATGAGGTCTACAACACTACAACAGTACAAGCAGAAGTAGCAGAATTCAAACAAGGGGTCAACCAATTCGGGGGGAAAAAGAACCAAACCCCAAACGGTGTATCCCTGCTAGGAAGAAAATGCGCCACCTGATTTTCTTTTCTGCTTAAATGAAAAGAGAGCAGCCTTTATGTCTTTAACAACAAAGCAAATGTGCATTTTCAGTAAATGCTTATTCAGGTGGGGTTTGCTCGTTCATGTTCATACTGAGCTGTTCAATGTTTTCTACAGCTGGTTTCTGGTTATAAACAATTTTCCTATCTGCTCAACTTGCATGCCCTAACCTAGGATTGATTGGAAATCCTTTGGGTAAACAACTTGAAATGACGACTTTGGTTAGGTTTAGGTACAAAACTACAAATCCACCCACCTTCATCCTCTCTCCACCGTCTGAGCTGTTGGGGTCAGAAACCGCTTTTGAAGTTGATTTCATTTGTTTATTCATCTTTTGAATACTTCAATTAGAAGCTCTAGGAGTGAATTTTCTCTCTCCAGAAGGCCATAATGGTCAAGTTGTTAACAGTTTTGAAGGTTAAAAAAACTGCTTCCGAAAAGAAAATCTTTTTTCCAGAAACAAAGGATTTGGAGAAGATAATCTTCCTCGGTCTGCTCAAACCAAGGCTGAAGAAGAGCCGAGTAACGAGATGCAAGGAAATCAGAAGTGAACAACATGCTCGAAAGGCCCAAATTCAGACCCTAGGGCTTTTGACCATTTCCCCTGGAACTGGAATCTTGATTGTGGATTGACTCTTAACCTTTTTTATATTCTTTTCTATCTATAATATATTAATCAAGATGAGATTCAATAAAATGATACATCTAGATCTAGTTACAGCAAGGATGCTGCATGCAAAGTGATGCAAAAGTAAAAACCGCTAATTGGAATCTGACCCGTTGCCCGTTGGGAACCGACTGTGGAGACGTGCAAGTGCAACAAGACTTAAATCCGACGGTTTGTGAATAGGAATGGCAATGGGCAAGGGGCTGCAAGCAAAATCTCTTACACACTGTGAATGCATGGGAATCCCGCCTAAGAATTTAACATAATGTATTAGCTACACGTTATGCGGGAAGAATTTTGTTTGGAGGAGATTTTAGGTGGCTTTTGATAAATTTAAATTTTAGATCTGAAATGTTAAAAAGGTATTTATTGTGTTAGATCAATCATTTATCATCTGAAATTCATTGATTTTACTATTTTATCAATTGTATTATCTCATAAAAAATAATTTTCAACTTCAAAATGATTTTGAAATAATACAAATAAAAAATAAAAAGTTAATAAATGAAATGATTAAAATTAAAAAAATAATAATTAATAAATTAATAATTTATACAAATAAAAATTAAAATAATTTTTAAACATTAATGAAATAATTAAAAATTACTAATTAATAAAAATAATTAATAAATAATAAATAATAGGAGTAAAATTAATAAAAAATATTAAAATAATTAATAATTAGTAAAAATAATTTATAATTAATAATAATAATAATAACACAAGTTGCAGTGGTAGTGGCGGGAAGACAAGGAGAGAGAGAGAGGTCGAGTGGGGTAGGGGTATTTTTGACTTTAGGCTACATCAAAACTCGTCTGAACATGTTAAGTGACGGGCCTGAGTCTTAAAATTTCAGTTTTCAGATCATATTTCAGATGCAACACCAAACAAAAGTGGCGTCTACAAAGCAATATTTTCAAATTCAGAGGTCTGAAAAGTGTTATCAAACGCCACCTTAGGCTCCTGATGAAAGTTGTCATTTCCAAGGTTTTCAAAACCGGACCAAAAAAACTAGGAATCAGTCACCTGTTTGATTCTGTTTTACCTTAGATTGTCTTTTTGGCCAAAAATCGTTGATTTGGTCAGCAAACTGTGACCTGGGCAATCAAACCGTTCAAATCGTCCAACAGTTTTTGGATGTTTTTAATTTTTTTTATTTCTTTTATCAGAACGGATCGTCCGTTCGGTTCTAATAGTCAGACCATTTGACCGGGAACTAGACCCCTGAACAATTTGTTATCCGATTCGGTTTTAAAAACCTTGGCCATTTCCATATTCTAAAGCCACCTAAGCACTTTTAATTTCAAATTCATATAATTTTTATTTTCAATTTCCTTGATGTAGAAAGGGCAACGGGATAAGTTCAAGCCATACTCCTCATTCCCAATTTCAATTTTAAAACAAATCCCTATCCTCAATCCCATCCTCATCAGGGGTAAAAGATAGATGGAATCCCCATTGGGGACCCAAATCCTCAAATTTTTAAATTAAAAGCTTTTTTTGAAAAGCTTTATCCCCACCCCCACCGGGCAATGTGGGGAAAACAGGTACAATGTGGGTTTAAAATGGATTGGTCGGGTAATATCAGAAAATCATTAAAAGAAGCTCATTGCTCAATATCCAACATATATAGCAAAGTTCAGGCAACCACCTTCAAAAGACGAGGCATCAGCGCACCCAATGGCAGTAAACGCAATTTGCACCACCTTCAGCACCCAATACCTAACCGAGTTACTGTGCGGTTCCAAATACCGAACCCACAGGCCGTTATACGTCGGGTTTTCCCTTCTCCCTTGCTATTATTTTTTTGAAGGCAAAAGACCTACAAGCATAGAACTGGAGACCAATTCATTATCAAACCTGTTTTGAATTACAATCTTCCAATATTCCAATAAAGCTTCATTTAAGAGCACGCTAGGCCAACAAGTGGGTTGCCTTATTATTGGTGCGAGGCATGTTTTTTGAACCGCCGTTGATCTAGATGGTCAGATTAATTGGCCCGAGAATCATTCAGATAATCAGTTCTATTTTACCCTAAATTTAGTTTTTCGYAAAAAATCGTTGAATCGGTCAATGACCGRTTGACTCGGGTGGTTGAATTGTTAATTTGTCGATTTGTTCAATTATTTTTTGTCATTTTTTTTATTTTTAAATTTTTATTGTTAGAACGGGCCATTTATTCGAACCAAATGGTCAAACTGTCAACCCAGAAATCAGTGGCTATAATGGTTCAATTTCGAAATCACTTTTTTAAAATCATAACATGAGGGAGTCCAGATCACCTGCCAACAAAACATGTTCCAACCCTCTACAAGCATAATCTCACACCGTACATTTCATATATAGCAGGTTCTACTATCATAATGGGTCCTAGTCTCATAGTGGCATTTACAGTGTTAGATTAAATTGTAGAAGGTTGGAACATGCTTTATTGATAGAACATCTCAACTCGGGGCAAGGTGCCATCTAACTGAGTAGTGAGGGAGGGATTTGCACCATGAGTAATTTGCAGCTAGTAATAACAGTTCTAATTCTCCAACGAGGGACAGAATCAACTTCCAACATATTCGAAATTACAGTTTAAGAATCACCCTCTAAATTAATATTAAAAGAATATTAATTGAAGGGAGATCTGTACTGCCAAAGACATGACAAGGTAACTTTATATGAATTTTGACAAATACCACCTGATTGGTTTAGTACTATTATGGTACAGTTCCATTAGTTACAACTATTATGATACCGTTCCATTAGTTACAAGATTTTGATAAAATGGAGCCAAAGCTTCCATCCCCGAATTCTTCGTCAGTCTCTATCTACAATCTCCATTGAGGTGAAAAATTTTGCATGAATTATAGGCCTGAATGTTGAGCCATTGGTCATCATGATTTTCAAATCATTATTGATCCAAATGGACAAATTGGTTCTGTTTCACCCTTGAATCGATTCTTTCCTAAAAACAGATGATTTGATTGGTGATTTGTTTAATCAATGGTATTCGAAAAGTTGATTTTGAATTTGATATTTAATATAATCGAATTTAATTCAGATAATTTAAATATCTAATCGGTTGGATTCGGATATCCCATTCATACCGAATAGTTAATTGGATTTGAATTCAGATATGACTTGATTCGATTCAATAAGTATCTGAATTCGACCGATTATTTAATTTTTATATATAATATATAAAATATTTTATATAATTTATGTATATAATAATTAAATTATATAAATAATTTATATATTTATATACTTTATATTAATAATATATTTATTAATTATCTAAAATAATTAATTAATCAAATTCAATATTCAAATATTTAATCGAATTTGAATTCAAATATTACTTAATGCGATTCGAATTCGATCCATTTACACCCTTACTATTGATTCAGGTAATCGAACTATCGATTCATTCAACTTAAACAACAATGTTTTAACTTTTGACCATTTTTGTTTTAATTATTTTTTATTTTTTAAATTAGCAAACAGTCCATTCGAAATAACTAAATCGCCAACCCAAAAATCAGTGGTCACTGGTCAAAGCAGTTACTGTTCCTGGTCAGTTTTTAAATTAAAAACATTGCGTTAATTAGTCGAGCTTCTGTTGCTACTTACAAAAATAGTGTAGAAGCCGCATCCGGCAATATAAATTCTGCAGGTTACTGTCGACGACTTGGGTTTTCTTTCACASTTTCACCTGCTGTTTCCTTCCCCCTGGTTGCGTCTTTGCGATTTCCGAATATCCAACCATTACGTTACCCAAGAAAATAAAATAAAAATAATTAAAAAAAAAAAAAAACAAGAAGAGTATTGAAGGGACAGCCTGGCACACTTATCTTTCTATCGCTACCTACACGCGATACTACCCAAATTATCCTTTCTTCTCATCTTCGTTTCTCATATTTTGCTCAGAAGCCAAACTGTGTGGTTGCTCGATTGGCATGTTAGCCAGGTAGTTTGTGTTTTGTGTCAAATATCAAATATATATATATACCGACAGCAATGTAAATTCAAATACTATGTTACATATTTATCTATTTTTCGGTTTATGAATGTAAATATGGTTTACATTTTAAATTGTTTTTGCATTCATCATATTTGGTTGAAATCGATGTAAAAGTGTGGGCTCATCAATAAATGCTCTAATTATCTTATGCTAACTTTGGTCAAAAAGTTAATTATCACTAGAACACAAAATTGTATCCAAAAAATAGGTACAGTAATGCTCTATTTTCAGAGTGCAAAAGTGTCAGCAAATATATTTTTGCTCTGATAATCATTATTTTTTTATATTTCAAATAAACACTCGTAAACGCAAACCGAGGTATTGCATCGCAAACAAACGAAGCTTTAAGGACAAATTTCTTAAACTACCTTTATGGTTTAGCTAATTGACTAAATATACCTCTTATGTTTGACTATTGCCTAATGCTATATTTACTGCTTCTGACAATTGATTAGCTCTACCCTTATCATTAGTATCCATTAATATTCCGTCACATGTGACATATAATTTTTTAAACCCAATTTTACCCTTCATCCCTCTCCCTCTCCCTCTTCTCCTCCTCCTCCTTCACAGTCTTCTTCAAGAGAGCCACCAGCACCTCCTGCCAATTTACCAATGAAAACCCAGAAGCACCACTTTGTGGTGAAGAAAAAGTCCATCTTGATGGCAAAAAGAGTTATCCCTCTTTTAGTTGGTTCTCTCCAAGCCTCAATCTCACCAAAGACGGCTCCCGATAGAGGCACCTCCACTCTATAGGGTTCAAGCATGGATGTGGAAGGGTCGGCGATGATGAAACAGGGGTGAGAGAGAGAACAATTAAACTGTTCATCTAGATAATAGTTCACCAGATAATGTTTTTAAATCCTAACTAAGGTTCGACTATAATACCACAAAAACTTACAGCTAATCTAGCAGAATTAGTCGCGTGATAACCTCTTTTATTATATCGGTTGATTGGCCACAAATCTTTCCAATATCTTAGCTAACTTAACTCACACAAAGATGGCAGCGGCAGAAACCACGACCTAAGCTAATTCTTTCTTTTTCTTTACTTTAATAATAAAAACACAAAGAGATAAAAGGGGATTTCAATTTCTTCGAGCATCTAGTATGTATGTGCGGGYCCAACTATCAAATAGGATAAAATTTTCACAAATCAGATTCAACAAAAGAATTGCACAAATGAATGGCAATACAATCAGATTTTTATCCATTCTTATAGTTTGAGTTGTAGATTCTATAACAGGAGACAAATATTAAAACAAAAAAACAACTAGATCTAACTCGTTAACTAATTTAACAGTCAGTCTAGATCTAGCGTAGATCTACAATTTTAATGATGTTTTCTACTTCTTCCTCCTCTAGGTGACTTGTCCCACAAAAAATCATCTCAAAGAACGAAACAGGGGCGAGAGGGAGAGAGAACAAAGGGGACGGAGAGAGAGGTCAGATGTGGAGGGGTCCGCTGCCACTGCTGCAACTTGCAACAATGACGGTGATGAAAAAAGGCGAGAGAGAGAGAGAGGTTGTTATGCATATGTTCAAAGCTCTCCGCTCAAATATGCATTTATTCAAAGCTCCTCCATACCTACCCACCCCATCTTAGATGAAGGAACCCAGATCTGGACCTGGGCAATGAAGACAAATCGAGGAAGATTAACAAGAACCAGGGGAACTTTCAATTTGACCTAAGGGCTAAATGAGCATATCAGCCCTTCTGTTAATATTTTAACGATAATGGTAGTTTTCCGAAACAGTAGAAGTAGCACTAGACAATAGTCAAACAGGAGGGGTATACTTAGTCAATTAGCTAAACCATAAGGATAGTTTAAGAAATTTGCCCTTTTATTAATCATTACTTATCTCTTGCATTATTATGTGGAGCTAGGTCGAATCCTACTACAGTACCTTGTATTTTGTGTCTAGTGCCACTTTGGTTTTAAAATTTTAAAATACGATAATTCAGTACCCAAACTTTCAAAATATACAAATCCAGTACCTATCATTAACCAGCTGTCAGTTATGTGTATCACGTGATGACATGTGCAATTTAAAAATTTTGAAAATGTCAAAATTACCCTTTAAAATATTGTTCATCATCTTCTTCCTTAGGAATTAAGATTGAACTGAAGCAATGGTGAACAACCCCAAACCCATTTGGGTTTCAACACTTGCCACATTCATTAACTAGGGATTTAAGGGGAGTCGTTTGGTTTTTGTAGGAGTCAAATCATTACCATTCCCTTGCAAAATTGTACCAAAAACTTATACCTCTATTTTATCTTCTTGAAGAAGAAGATGATGAACAATGTTTTAGTTTTGAGAAGGGCATTTGAATGGTTGGTAAAGAAACTTAAATGACACCCGAAAGGCATTTGTGTATTTTCATATTCCATTTAATGGCAGTTACTAGATTGGCACATTTTGAAAGTTTGGGTACTGAATTATCGTGTTTTAAAGTCTAGGGACCAAAATCGCACTAGACCCAAAATGCAGGGTACTAATTGGGAATTTTCCCAAAATTTTTCATTGGATAAAGATCTTCTTAAACCAAAAATTCTGCCTACATATCATCCAATCACACATTGAAAACATCTTCCATACATGTGTGTAGGGGTGTCAATTGGATCAAATTTGGTCCAATCCGATCTGGCCAATATGAGTCCATTATAGATGGACCAAGTCCAATATAATCCGATGAATATTTTAAACCATTTTGGATCAGTCCAATTCAATGTCTGGACAGTCCAATCTGTTCAAATTGGTTTTAATTTAGACTTGTTCCAACCCAAACCTAGTCCATTGACACTTGTGCTCTTATCTTTTATCAATGGACTAGATATTGGTTCATTCCAACCCAATCCAATAGGAATCCATTACAGATGGACCAGGTCCAGTCCAATCCAATAAATGTTTTGGACCATTAAGTTTGGACTGGTCTAATTCAATTTGTCATATTGGTCCATTCAATCTATTCAAATTGATTTTGATTTGGACAGGGTCCAACTTAAAACCGGTCCATTGACACCCCTACATCTACGTGTATATTAAATTTATGGAAAAATATTCCCTATTGGTGACTGGGTTCTCACACTTAGAGAGTGTGTAGAGTTTTTGCTTATAAGGAATCCCATCATGTAGGTTGCTTACCTAGTGATTGGCTTGGCCAATTTTTGTGGCTATAGTATTTGCTGCATTATTTATTATTAATTTTTGGTTTCAAAATCAGCAATCTTTGGTTTCAGAATTTAAAAAAAATATATATATATATTGTAATTAAGTGTGTGAATACTTTTACTTCTCTTATTAGCAATTATAATATGTTGGCTTTGCTTGGCATTGGTTCAGAACATCTCACCCATGGTTTTTGAAAACTGAACTACACCAGATAGTTGGGCCAATTGACCAGGGAACTGATCAGGCAACCAGTTCCATTTCACCCTGAAACCTCTCTTGGGTCAAAAATCATTGATTTGCCCCGTGAACCACTGACCTGGGTGGTTGAACCGTTGACCCGAACAATAGTTTTGACCATTTTTATTTTAATTATTTTTTAATTTTTTAAATCAGAATKAATCATTCATTCAAACCGTTTGACTCGAAAACCAGTCCCCATAATAGTTCTGTGTTCAGTCTGATTTTTAAAACCTTATCTTACCCATGAAACCCATAAGTAAAATATTTAAGGGTAAAAGATTTAAACCTCCCCTCTAATCTTTTATAGGACTTAAACTTCCGACTTTCCCGTTAGAACAACATGTCGTTATATTTGACAAAATACATCAAAAGACATTTTTACCCTTCATCACTCTTTAAATTTTCAAATAAAACCACTGAAGCTTTAAAGTCAGGGAAGAAATGGGATGTGATGGCTTACTAACCTGTCCCTTCACCTGAAAATAAATAACGTTGTATGTTCTGCTTAATTATAGACAACACAAAAGTCTTTGATTCTTCAACTTCTAGGTTTCAATGCCTACCCATTGGGTTAGTGGAGGAAGTTCTCAAGTCCCATCCGACTTTTAAAACTAGAGAGAAGCGAGTCTTTGCAAATTATTTACGGAAAACTCATTGAGTTATGAAGTGAATGGGCACCCCTTGGGGTTGTTTTCTTTTGTTTTGCAAATTACTTGCATATATTGACTCGTGAGATGAAAATTAAAATTAGATAGTACTCACAAAATAAAAAAAAAAAAAATAGCACAAATACCATACGAGACTATCTGGATCACGATTGGGGTTTCTAATTGGACTAAAACCCCCTCGGACTAAAACCCCCCTCATTGAGATGGGTTTTATTGAACAACCAAGTATGGAATGGTTATGGAATTACGCTGCAACGGGTAAATTGTTGATCCAAAATGCTAGAAACGACCCATTTTGATAGTCATTTGCATCACCTTTATTGGTTTGTAAAGTGGGATGCAATAGGCGATGGAGGATTAATTGTTCATTAATTGGGTCCATTCTCTATCAGGAACAACAATGAGTGAGCTCGTGTTACAGTTAGTATATTGTCCTCCTAAAAAATTTGAAAAATAACGATGGATGCAAATGTATTTTTTATCCTATAAGGACAAATTTGAGATTTTCAAAAAACTTAAATTGCACATTATGTCATGTATAGACCTGTTCATGGGCTGGGTGGCCCGACGGGCCGGCCCGGCCCGGCCCGACCCCCGGACGGGCTTGAACAAGATTTTTGGCCCACGGGCTTAACCTCGGGCCAAAAAGCCCGGCCCACATAAAATTYGAGCCGGGCTCGGGCTTTGCCAAAATAGCCCGGCCCGGCCCGACTTATAGTTAAACTTAAGTAAACCCGGCCCGACCTATAGTTAAACCTAAGTAAAAACCCTATGTGATGTCTATTTGAATAAATGTTTTGATTTGAGGTCATTGATTCACTTGTAGACCCATTGTTCATTTAAATAGGGGAAAAAAACATTTAAATTAAAATAGAAAATGTCAGAAAATTTTGAATTTCTTTTATTAGGTCGGGCTTCGGGCTCGGGCTCGGGCTTCGGGCTTTTCATCAGGGCCGGGCTCGGGCCCAAGTTGTAGGCCCGTTGGTCGGGCCGGGCTCGGGCTCGGGCCTAACAGTTTTCTGTTAATAAAGAGTCAAAGCCCGGCCCGAGCCCGGCCCATGAACAGGTCTAGTCATGTATAACAGATACGAATGGAAAGTTAAGAGGAGGTTTTTGTCCGCTAATGTCAGCATATTGGGGAGCACTGTTTTCAAAAACGGATCGGACCGGATGGTCAGACTGGAAAAATCGGGACCGGTTCTGTTTCCCCCAAAACTGAATTTTCTTAAAAAGCCATTGATTTTGATCAGCAAACCTCTGAACCGGGTGGTTAGTCATTCAAACTGTTCGAACGGTTTTAACCATTTTTTTATTTCTTTTTAATTTTTTTTATTTGTTGTCATTAAACGATCGGACCATTCGATCCGGTAACGGACCCATGACTGATTCGATCTCCAGGTCAATTTTAAAAACCATGCTGGGGAGGTTTTTGTCCCCTGGGGGATATTTCAGAAATACCAAGGGTGGTTTAAGTCTTTTATCCAATATTTAAACAACAAGCATTGATATTATATGATACTATATTGAAATATTTTGATTCTTTTATGGCCTGGACGTGGAGTCAAGACTAACGCTGACATTATACACTAATAGATAGATGTTAGTTATAAGTGAATGTCTTGAAAGGGAAAGCAGTCCTGAATTGGATCAACTACAGTACATGATGGTTTATGTTGCTCTTTGTTTGATATGATTGATAGCCAATGATGTTTCCTGGACAAGTAATTTATCCATTGCCATAGGATGTGAATGAGATTGAATTATTGCTACCAACAAAAGGAAAGCCTGTTAAAGTGTTAATACATTGACAAGATGGTTGGATTGGGAATATTTTCCATAAATGACAATATACAGCATGGTTTTCAAATCGGACTGGACTGAACGATCAAATGGGAAAACCGGGAATCAGGCAGGTGATTGGTTTTGTTTTTTCTCAAAACCAGATATTTGCAAAAAAAAAAATGTTGATTTGGTCAGTAAACCGCTGATCTAGGCAGTTGAATCGTTTGACCATTCAACGGTTTTGATCATTTTTTTATTTTTTTTAAATTTTTTAATTTTTTTGTCGGAATGGACAGACCGTTCGACACGATAACCGGACCCCTAACCGGTTCGTTCTCTAGGTCGATTTTAAAAACCTTGATATACAAAGTTCACATCAGCACTCCAAAAGGGGGTGCCCCATAACGCCCCACAGCACATCCTAACAGTGTATTGGGAACATCATCGAGAGATATTCCCATAATGCTCCACAATATATCCCAACCATATATTGGGAACATCATCGAGAGATATTCCCATAATGCCCTATAACGCCCCATGTATTGGGAATATCATCTGGAGATGTTCCCAATACACAGTTGGGATGTGCTGTGGGGCGTTATGGGACTCCAATATACAATGAAACTAACACAGAAGATGTCAATGGTTGGATGCCTTGTTGTCAACCTGTTAGCACACTCTTTACTTGCATCAATCTACAGTTCTTTGTGGTAGGGAAACTCAAAGCCGAGAATTTGAGTCCAAATCCATCTCCCGCCAACGGAAGTCCCTTCCAACACATTCCAATGTGATATGTATCTGCATATCATGTGTGGGGCCCATTATAAGAACTTGGCCAAAGGGGTGGCAAATGGATGGATTGGATTGGGTTGGGTTGGGTAAGGGTTGAATACCAATCCACTCATATTGACCCACCAACCCACCATGACCCATCATCAATCCTAACCATAATCCACCCTGACCCACCCATATTGACCCACTTGACTCATCCATATTGACCCTTAACTACACTCACCCATACTGACCCACCTACTCTCACTTATAAATACACAAGTTGGTCAGGATGGTCCGCATATCCAAAATAATAAAATTTCAGAGAATAATATCTCTAAAGATTGCCACGTGACAAAAAACGAGTTAAGTTAACTCATATACCCGAAAATGCAAAAATTGTAGATAAATGCAGAAAATAGTAAAATACCAAAAAATTACGAAAATACAAAAAATACTAAAAAATTACAAAAAGAAATCAGAACTTTTGCATAAAAAATCAGAAAATATGTAAAAATACCAGAAAATTATAGGAAATGCATGAAAAACACAAATTATGCAAAAAAGCACCAAAAAATTTAGAAAATGCAGAAAAATACCAAAAATTACAGGAAATGCAGAAAATAACAAAAAAATTGCAGAAAATGCAAAAACAATGCATAAATTTTATAAAAGTGCTTTCACAAAAGTACTTTTATGAAAGTACTTCTGTAAAAATGCTTTTGTAAAAGTACTTTTATAAAAGTTATTTTATGCTTTCATAAAAGTTTTTTCGTAAAAGTACTTTCGTAAAGTGCTTTTGTAAAAGTACTTTCATAAAATACTTTTGTAAAAGTACTTTCATAAAAGTACTTTTATAAAAGTGCTTTCGTGTAAAAGTGTTTTCATAAAAGTCTTTTTCATAAAATTGCTTTTGTAAAAGTGTTTTTGTGTAAAATTGCATGTTAACATGAAAGTTAATAAAATTTATTTTACTTCACTTTTAATCTCAAAATTAAATGTGTCATGGTGGGTTGGAAGTGTAATGAGGTGTGAGCACGGTAGGAGGCTTGAGTTCAAATCTTTGCAACTTTTATTTTTTGAGATTTGGCAAATATAGATAGAGCTGACTTTGGCCCAATCCATCTTGACCCGCGCAACCCATCCCATCCTGACCCTAATGGGTACCCTCAACCCAACCCACCCTTTTCACCGACCCTAATGGGTTAGTCGATCCATATATGACCCACCAATAGATTGGGTGGGTACTGGTGGATTCCAAGGTGAATGGGTTGGGTGGGTCAAATGGGTTGGGGTCAAAATTGCCATTTCTATGGCCAACCATACATATTATGTGTGGTGACATGGGTGATAGTAATATTCTGACTCCAAAGAATCACACATTACATATTGACATGAATAGTTAGTCAACCATATCATCTTTCCACGTGGCTAAAAGAAATGATGGAATAATGCTTAAAGCCCATTTTTTTCCAATATTTTTTTTTTACAAGTAAAATTAAATTCTTCCCTTTTACCCGAGTGTAATTCTGAATAAAATCAAATAATCTTGAGGCTTAATTTAGAAAGAGTATAAATGCAAATACATACAAAATTTAAAGTTTTGCACTCTACATATTTGCATTTACTCCTTCCAAAATTAAGCCTCAAGATCAAATAAGATGGTTTAATTTTATTCAGAATTCCATTTGATTCAAGAAAAAATGGAGAGAAGATATTTTATGCTGGCTGAAATATTCAAGTTATATTTCAGTTGGATTAGTAGTTCCAACTTCCAAGAGAACTTGGAATTCCTTTAAGTTGTTGCTGCTGTTTGTTCACATGTAACATGTGGAAAGGTTGGATATAGTCTAGGCATTGTGAGGTTCAATGGTTTTTGCTGTGAAGAAGTCAGAAATAATAAGTGAAGATGTTTCACTAAAAAAAATCTTGTATCCATTTAAGAGACAAACACAACCTTAATTAATTTCAATTTTTACAGTACCTAATTTTCACCTGATAATTGAACAATCTTCTTAAAAATCCTCACCGAATGTAATTTTGTGAGATGGAAGTTAGAGCCAGAAATTAACAAGGAAAAAGTCAATATTACATATTATCCCTGTCTACATTGACTAGCAGCACCAAGTAGCAGGCATTATAGCAAAATCCCTACAGCACCTGGTTGGAATGGTTATTAATATTTCTTTAACCTCCACAAATCTTGTATTCTAATGTTCATATAGTAGGTGTTTTTAACCGATGCAATTTCTTCATGCCACATCAGCAATGCTCAGACTACGCCTTAGAAATTGGGAAATGTATGGTACGAGTGTTTTTTTGTTGTTGCTAACAATAATATGCTGATATGGCATTGAAAAAATGTCTATGTGGCAGCAACATCAATGATAACAAATAGAAAAAGAAACATTGTTTGAGAAATGGCATGCCAATGTAGCATTGTTTTCTCAAAAAACATCTCTCAAGAAATGGAATAGACTAAAAAACATGTGATAACTGCTGGAATAAGAGTGGAAACTACAAATCAGAATGCTAAAAAGAATTCAACATAAACAGGTTAAAATACAGAAAACTATGTTGCCCGATCCAAGGTGTTTCGAATAGATAATACAATCAGATAATCTTGCTAACTGGACGAGACCGAGGTGGAAGGATGAAGTCGCGCACTAAGATCTACAATCAGGAGAAAGGTCAAAGAAACGATTAATTATTCCCTGGGTAGGTACTCCGATGCTCAAGTTAGTTGGATAGAGAAAGAGATGGTCGGGCCAAGCAGATTGAGGTAATGCTGGTTCGAGTTGAAGAGATATAGTGCATAAGTATTCAAAGAGTGTTCTTCCAAGAGTCCCTTACCTCGAACAGGGAATATCGAAAGGGCTTCCCGGGTTGTCGGGATGAGGTCGTCCGTCGAGGTCTTCGGGAGGTTTCCTCTTCCTCGGTGGAGTCCACTTCCTTGTCCTTGTAGGACACTCTTTCTTAGTCGTGCTTTTCCATTACACGTGGCGTCGACGTGGCTAGAGAGAGAGGACGGCCGTGGAGGTTGCCACGTGGCATCCTTAGCCAACTCAACTATCACCTGAACACCACTCTCCTAGTTCTGAAGTCAAGGAGTGTAGTGCTCAGTTGTGACTAGGCGTGGAAGGGCTCTACGATCCTATTAAGGAACTTTAATTTCTTCGAGTTGACTAGCCTAGAGTTAGGCTAGTTTGTTGGGCGGAGGGTTCTTTTGCAATGAGAAGTTGAACACTGAGGAGCGCAGTTCGCTCATGTTGGCATTCATAGCTACTGACTGGTTTAGAGCTCGGACCTAGAGGACCTTGGCATTGAACCTCGCCAAGTATTCCCTCAAGGTCTCTCATTTCCTTTGCCGCAATTGCATGAGGTTGATTGATGTCTTCCGATGCCTTTGGCTAGTGGTGAACTGCACCAGGAACTGTGTCTCCAACTACTCCTAGGAGGATATGGACCATGGAGGAAGGGAGGCGTACCAAGTTCTAGTGACTCCGTGGAGGGTGGCGACGAATACCTTGCACATGAGGCCTTCGGAGGAGCCTACAACATCATTATCGCTTTGAACCCCTCAATGTGGTTGTTGGGGTCCAAGCCTCCATCGTACTTCTTGAGCTGAGGAGGTCACCATCTAGCTAGAGGGAGCTTGTCGACGATCTCTTGGATGAAGACGAGCTCTTTGGCAGGCTATTGACCGTGGTGCTACTCTGTGGGTTGAGCCGTCGGAAGGGAAGCRCTTCTATACCACTTGGTTGTGCTGTAGTTTGGCTAGCCACTCTCTTAGTTCTTTGATCTTAGCATCTTTGTTGACTAGGGCCATGTTCGCAGACTTCTCCCCTTTTGGAATTACAGGCCGATCTTAGACCAAGCTAGATTCGACTATCGAGATTGGTGGTTGCTGTAGACATTGGCCGAGCCGTTCTTTCACTGGCACCCGGGCGGAGTGAAGGGATCTATTGTGGGCGTCATGTGCACGAGGCCGGGCTAGGGAGTCAGGTCTTCTGGATGGCTGTAGTCATTCGCGGTCAAACTAGGCCCTGTACTTGTCTGTGTGGCGCCTTTTGGGGTCCTCGTTGTGAGGATTGGCTATAGTAGGTGCCTACGTGGTAGGGCATGTAGCTTGGGGAGGGGTGAGCTGGTTTCCCTAGCGTCTCCATCATGGCTAGGATGTGGTCGACTTTCTATTGCATGGCTTGGAATTGCGCAAGGTCGACCACAATCTAATGTTGGGGCTACCGAGGTGGAGAGCTGCCAACTGAGCGGGATCTCTGAGATGGGGAACATGCTCTGGAGTGGTTGGATGTGTTTTTAGGCATAGTTGCTTTAAGTGCGTGAAAAGGTGTTTGGGAAATGGCTTTTTGTACACTTCCCATAGACGATGCCAATATGATGCTATTCGATCCGAGGTGTTCCGAATCGAGGTCACAATCAGATAATCCTGCCAATCAGACGAGGCCGATGTGGAAAGACGAAGTCACATACTGAGGTTTGCAACCAGGAGAAAGGTTAGAGACCCGAGTAGTTATTCCCCAAGTATGTACTCTGACGCTCAAGTTAGTTGGGTAGAGAAAGAAGTGGCCAGGCTGAGTAGGTTGAAGTAATGCTAGTTTGAGCCGAAGAGATAATGTAGAAATATTTAAAGAGTGTTCTTCCAAGAGTCCCTTACCTCGAGTGAGGAATACCTATTTATAATTGGTTGTCCGTGTCCTAGGTGGATAGGGCTTCTAGGGTTGTTGAGATGAGGTTGTCCGTCGAGGTCTTCGGGAGGTTTCGTTGTCCCGACGGAGTCCACTTCCTTGTCTATACAGGGCATTCCTTCTTAGTCATGCTCTTTTGTAACTCGTGGCGTCAACGTGGCTAGAGAAAAAGAGCGGCCACAAAAGTTGCTACATGACATTCTTGGTCAGCTCAACTCTCACCCGAACAAAAACCACTTGGTAATTTGGATGTAGTGAAGCTTAGGTCTTCGAATTTTCATTTACTAAAGAGAGCTACCTGTATTTTCAGATTCCAACACTCTTCTCCCACCATTAGGATTCCATCACTTTTTGAACCTCTTCCCTCTCTTTTATTCTATCTTCAAAGTCCAAGTTTCCGATTTTATTATGGATATGCTATTTCTTTCGACTCTTTTTCATTTTGTCTTAAACAAATGAAAAGAAGAAGGAGAAAGAGATTTCAAAATTTGAGTTTTGGATATGCAATAACGAGAGGGCAAAGTGGTCTCATAAAAATTCAAAACTGATGGAATGCCAACACAGGAGCCTAGTGTTGGAATTTGAAAGTACAATGTAGCTCTTTGTGAGTTGTGACAAATGAAAATTTGGGTACTAAATGTCAATGCCCCCGGGATCTCGTAGAAACAAAATGCATTCCTATACATTGGAACCCACAAAAAATGTAGGACCTGCCATGTATGAAATGTGCAGTGATCATGTTGGAAAGGTGTTGGAACAGCACACTACCTATACCACCACCTTTTAACTTACACTTTTACAATTTTATAGGTATGATCCTGCGCTTCCTATTTGGAGGGGTGCCAACTGCCAAATGACAATCTTGACAACTTGAAGGAAATTTTAATGATATATTGACAACACCCCTAATTCAAGCCATTTTTTAAGTTTGGGTTCTTCTTTACATTACGCTTTTGGTGTCCATTCAGCAATTATCAAATGCCTCTCTAGTTGCAGTTAATGAGATTGGACAACTTTTTCCTATAGATCATTAGGTTGGTGATTGAAATTTAAATCATCTGGGTCAATGACTCAACCTATTTTGTCAATGGATCTACATAGATCGACAATTCTGTCTAGGTTGATGGGTCGTCGACCGAATCAACATTTTTAATTTTTTTGTACGGTTGACTATAACTAGGATTGTGACCGAGTCACCGGAACACTGACCCCACTGGCTGGATCAACGACCGATTGATAACATTTGGTAGTAATAGGGGTATGATAGATTCTTCATAATAGGGTTTATTTGGTTTACGGGAATAGGGTCTGGAAAAAAGGTTCAAAGTATCGATACGTATCGGTTCATATAGGCTGATGCGTATCGTTCTGGGACCCCTCTAATACGCCCCTATAGTGGGTGTATCGGGAGTCTGAATGGTTCAGAGGGTGGAGGTGACCTAAACTGACCCCCCTGAACCAGTTTCAGAAAAAAAAAACAGTACCGATTCACCCAATACATCCATACCGATATATCAATATTTTGAACCTTGGTCTGGAATGGTCCAAATTATTTGATTGGAAGAAATCGGAATATCATTCCTATTCCTKGTGAAATGACACTCTCTAATCAGAAGAAATGGACCATTCCCTCCCATTTCCTAGAGAATGAGAATTCATAACTGATTCGGATTTTAATTCCCATCTGGGCCAAACAGGTGAGGGAAATGGAACATTCCGATCTCAAGATTTATTTTAATTCCAATTCCAATTCCAATTGTTAACCAAATGAACCAAACGGATCCTTAAATTTGGGAATTGGGACAAACGTGCACAGCCCTGGAGTGCCCTCCACTAGAATGTGCCCGATCTGACCCTCACTCAATTACCAAAAACACTGAGTCTGTCCTCCGGCAGCAGCAATTGGGGGCAAAGTTCTAATTCGGCCCTTGTGCCATCAATGTTCGATATACATAAAGTTGTGCCATCAGCTCTATCCACGCCAAAAGCCCATCATCATCAACTATATAAAGGCCTCTGCTCTGCTTTTCTCATGATTTTTTGGTTATGTTTTATGTTTAAAAGGTATGTTTTATAGACTATGCATGAGATATTTTTCGTTAAAGCACTTTTTTTATCAATATAAATTTATTCTTATTCAAAATTAAAATTTCAAATTATTATATATATATATATATCATAGATAATTATGGATTTCAGGTCTAATCAGGTCAGACCCGATTGTCAATAGGATGGTTTTGGGTTGGTCCATGGAGTGAAACCGATTTAGGAATGGTACAGCCTGTCCGAAACTAGATCCAACGCATTTACAGCTATATACTTAAGCACGGTTTGGACTTTGGAGTAACCATTGCGCAATTTAAAAGGGCGATGGTAATGGATTGAAATTGTTTCAGCTTTCAGGCTCTGAACCGTTGAACATGGTGATTTGTCCTAATCCTAATTCCTAAATCCTTGTATTTAACGTATTGGGAACCTTAAAAAACCCATACATGTCCTACAATACGGTGTGACACGCTATCGATACCTGTACATAAAATAATCATGCCACGTGTTAATATAGGTGGGGCCTGACTCTGAGTGAGTGTTAGGTAGATTCCAATCTGAAGTAGAAAATCAACTTCCATGTGGGGAGCTCCTCATTGGATTGGATGATTGGATTTGGATCCAGGATCCAGCTTCTCTTTTTCGAATAGAAAAAAGAGCGGCTTCAGCCTTCAAGTGCTCGACTTCTTTTTCTGTCCAATAAATTCAAACTTTTCAATGCCACGCTGTTAGAACAAAACGCCGCAGGGGTATTTCTGTCAAGAGAAAAAGCAAGTCTCCAGTTCGTAAATTTCCTAAATCCAGGACCCAAATGTATCTCTGTCCGTCAGTTACTTCTCATATGTACCGCGTAGACAAAATAGTAGGTCATTTCCGTATTTATGTTCAAGTTCCGGGGTATTTACGGACTTCAAACCACAATTGGAATTTATAAAGATCCAAGTTTGCCCCTCGAGAGAGGTTTCATTTTCCACCAACAAGAACGAGCGAATACTTGTTTAGAATTAGAAGGAAGGAGAGGAGAAGAAGAAAGATCTCCGGTTGCAAGGAATTGCAGAGCTGTGCAGGGAGCGAAGCTCGGCACCAATGGAGGAAGCGCCGAAAAGCAAGAAGCCTAGCGGGGAGAGCGTTAAGCTCTTCGTAGGTCAGGTTCCCAAGAACATGACTGAAGCTGAGCTTCTTGCAATGTTCAAGGAGGTTGCTCTGGTAGACGAAGTCAACATCATTAAGGACAAGACAACTCGAGCTTCAAGAGGTCCGGGAAATTCAGTTTTGAGCTTTTAACTTTGTATTTCTTTCTGCATTTTGATTATTCCGCCATTTGTCTCGACCGATCGCGATGCGTGATCTGAACGATTTCTTCTATATGCTTGGGATTTTGTAGCTCAGAATGTATCGGTTTCCACTTTAGATCCTACTGCCTGTTATTTATGTTGTTTGAATTCGATTTCACAGGATGTTGTTTTCTGATCTGTCCGTCGAGGCAGGAAGCAGATAAGGCTGTTAATGCGTGGCATAACAAGCGAACGCTTCCCGGGGTGAGTTGGAGTTCGACCTCTCTTAGGTTCTACTTATTGTGTTCTAATTGAATCGGGATGTGATCAGTTGATAGAATTCATTTTTTTAATAATTTTTTATTTTGTCTTATTTGGACATGCTGATGTGTTTGTGATGTCAAGATAAGAAATTCGAGCTCTGGGGGTTGAAGTTGCATTTCTCTAAGGTTTTCCATGGGTTGAATATCTGTTTTAACCATTGCAACTTTATGTTATGTATCTAGCTATATCTGATGAACATGATGAGAGCAAGAATAAGACAATGATAACCTTAGGGCAAAAGAGTAAGACCAGGACTTTTAGGCAAGGAGCATTGTGATGCCATATGATGTCACAATAAGTATGATATAAGGTAGGCAGGACATTTGGGATAGGGAGCAATATATGTAAGTCAGAGACAACACTCATGTGAGTTGAGGCCTTGAGGGACGTTGCAATGCAAATTTGCTAATTTGTTTTTGGTCAGTAATACAATAACCCTTTGTCTAGCTCATTGAAATTTCAAGTTTTTTTTAAACGTCTTAACAACACAATTAGTTATTTTAGTTTTAGGTTCTTATCATTCTTAACTCTTGACGATGCACGATGTGGTGCTCTCTGCTGGCAGACAGCTTGGATGTCGGACTGAGTAGGTCGCCTAGTCAAGCTGCAAGAGAGAGAGAGAGAGAGAGAGAGAGAGAGAGAGAGAGAGAGTGTGACCCGGGGTGGGCACTCCGATGCTTAAGTCAACGAACAGGAGATGTGATTGCAAGAATGCAAGAGAGCTAGAGTGCTTGAGAGCTAAATCACGTGTACCTTCTGAGGTTGGAGATGAGGCCCTTATATTGGTGGGCTGCTGTGAGCCTCACAAAATGCGTCTGGGATCTCCGGCTCGTCTGGTCTGGAGGTGGACTTTGTGTAAGTGGGTAGTGCTTATAAAGTGGGCGGGGTGATAATCGGCTCTTCTGACGTGGTGTCATGATCCCAGGGAAGTTAGAGACGATAGCCCGCTTAAGGAGGAGGTCACTCAGCACGTTAGGCAGGTCACTAGCTGAACTCGGTTCAGGTCGGCAGAAGCGGGTCGCCTCTCATGCCGACCTGATGTCATATTGAGGCCGGTGTAGTTCAGTGGAAGCAGGTCGCCTCTTACACTGACCTGAGGTCCTGCCTAGCTGTTCGCAGTTCGGTCTATCGAGGTGGTGCCAAGGTCGCTGGTGCAGTTGTGAAGTGTCCAGAGTGGCCTGTTTACGTGGTGTCATGATGTCATTGGAAGATCAAATTATCCCTCATCAATTCTCATCTTTATCTAAGTTTATTTTATTATTTCTCTCTTTATAATTGAAAATTTATGGATTTTGTATCCATGTATATCTCATTCTGGCCACTCCTGAGAATGGAACAAAGTTCTGAAACTTTGATTTTTTTTGGTCAAAATTTAACTCCTTGCCTTCATTGTAGATTCCTGATTTAGTCTATCTCTATTCTAAAGTGAAAATATATAGTCATTGTTGTCATTTACGTCATCATCATCATCATCATCATCATCATCATCATCATCATCATCATTCTTCTTCTTGCCTTATTGGAAGTTGGAACTCTTTGGGCCTGGGAAAACAAATCCTTTCTACTGCTTTGTGATTATAATCATTTTAGAAGTAAATGCTTTCTTTAAACTCTAGTTTCAAATCATCACTACAATCAACTTTCCTTTTGGTTTGCCTCTTGCTTTCCTCGAATTTTCAACTTGAACTAATGCTACCATTGGTGATGCAGGCCCACCCTAGTAAGTCTAGCACTTTCTCGTGGCAGGTGTCCCATTACATGTGTGGTCTCATGCTTATGGATATTTACATATGTGTAATGGGATGCCAATCACAGACCCAATGCATGTGCATGACAAGTTCAGCACAAACAAGTGCAGTAGATCCTGATTCTACCGAGTACAAGTCCAGTTTAACTAGGTAGGGCCTACCAACTCTTTTGGGGCCAGTCCCATCACTTAAGGCCATTGCCCTTTATACTCAGCCCATGGTCAAGATCAATGCTATAAACTAGAATCAAAAGATTCCAACAAGAGAATATTTCAGAAAACACTTGGGGATATTTTTTGTGCTTTTCCATTTTAGTTGTTAGTTATTATTTTCTGTCTTATTAGGTTGCTGGAGTAGCAAGCTAGTATTAAGGTTTCTTGTAAAGAGAACATTGTCTCTTTATGAATAGCTATGTTCTCATTTATTTTGAATTTAGTAAGAATGAATTTGAATGAAGTGTTTTTTTGCAACTCTTAGAATTTGTTTATATAGGGGTCTACCTGAAAGACGGTAGATGGCTTTAGAGAGGAAGAGGAAAGAAGATGGAGGTTGTGGAAAACTTAGGGAAGGGCTTTAATGGATGTTCTAAGGAAACAACGGGTAGAGTTTACACACAAGATGATATTGAATCTGTGAGGAGAGCTTTAGCCTATCGAATAGGAAGTCACGCAATAAGAAAGGAGACTTTCCCCAAGGCGGGAAAGTTTGTTAGTCGGTTAGATATGAGACAGAGGGTTCACAAAGAGGGTTTCACCACATGTTACCATGGGGATCCTGAGATCAGAGCTCCCGCCCTTTCTCTTGGGGTCCGCATGCGAGCATGAGCTCGGTTACAACCCATCTTCTAGAAGCCTCTCTTGCCTTTAAATATTCAGTTGAAGCATTGATACACTGGTTTGTCATCACGGCTCTCCTAGTATGCTAGGCTACTACGTTGCAACGCTCGCTCAAGCTACGCGTTGTTGTAGGTTGTTTGAGTGTGTTGCACTATTGCGCTGTAATGTTTTGGTGATCTTGAGCGACAGTGTGGGAAACTACTGCGCTGATGCATTAAATCATGGGATGAGTGACGTTCGGGTCAGGCCCGGTTGCACTGTGCTGGGGGGCACAGTCCAACGTGTTCCACCACAAATGTTTCCACCTGTTTGTGGTTTGAAGTTGAGGTAGGGATGCGCTGTGGGGGTTTTCAGGTTATGTTAGTCATGCCCGGGTGTTCTTCAGCACATTTCTTTTGTTCTTTGAGCACAGAAATTTGGGCTTGTGGGCACGATGAGATTGCACTGTGGTCTCTTGTTTAAGTGTCTTCAGTGCATTCTCCATAGGACCTAAAATCTATGTACTTACAGGGAGGAATCCTCTTATGGTAGAAATACCATTCTCTCTCTGTCTCCTCCCTCTTCTTTTTCTCTATTTCCCTAGTTTCCTTTCCTTTTTTTGTGAAATTTATTCAAGCCATTGCAACTCTGATATAGTTTCTTTTAAATAGATATTGGTGGTTTGGGTTCTGGGCTTTGGCCTTTTGTGGGTGATGGCTTATCACCTTGTTGTATTCTCTTTTTCTTTCATAAAATCTTCTTTTTTTATTTATTACCAAAAAAAGATACCATCTCATTTATTTAAATTTTAGTGAAAAGTAAAGTTTTTTCTACAACTCTTGCACTTTGTATATTTGGGAAGGATTCCTCTTAAGGTGGTAACACCATTCTCTCTTTCTCTCTCTCACCGTTTTTTTTTTTTATTTTTTTTTATTTTATAAAGGTAAAGAATTTGAATATGTATCTGGGCAAACAACTCAAAAGCTATACAGTAAGACACTGTATACTAACTTAAAAAGCTCATCTGCTGCACCATGCTATGGAATTTCTCTGATTTTCTTTCTGATTTCTATGAAATTTCTTCAAGGTTTTGCAACTCTGGTTTCCAAGCATTTGTCCCCTTGGGAAATTGCACCAAATATGGTATCAAAGTAAGTTCTTCAATTTGCTTGGAATTCTGGGCAAACTTGCTTGAACCGTTCCATGAATTATTGGTGCTCACTGATTTCATCAGGGCATTCTCTTGATTTCATTCCACTGCATTGATTCAACATTCCATGTGTATAAATTTGCACATATTGTGTATAGTTCACCCGTTCTGAGGTTGATTATATCCTTGTTCTGCTGGTTGCAGCAGAGATTTGTGATTGAATCCCACCTGCACCAGGGTTGGGGGATGGGATACCCCGGTTGTGTAGCCCTATGGAGCAAAAAAAAAGTCCTGTTTGTTATTGTCAAGTTGAGTGTTGGGAAATTGCACCAAATATGGTATAAAAAAAAGTCCTGAGGTTGATTATAGCCTTATAGTGACAGATTTAAGGCTGAGTTTCAAAAACTCATGTGTTCTAAGTGTCACAGCATGGGTCATCTATCAAATAACTGTTGACTGTGGCTATCAATCAATTGAGTCATGCCAGAGATGAGAAGAACACCAAATAAACAAGGAGAAATTGTAAAAGACCTTGAAGCATGTAACACAAAATCACTGTTTATTCAGAAGTCTTTTGTTATCCGTACCATTGTAGAGGAAGGTTGGAAATGGTATACCATTTTTCATACTTGGGTATGCTGTGGAAAGATGTTAGCTGCAAAGATAATTGATATTAGGAACTATATTAAAGCTTTTTTGTGAAATGTTATAGAAAGCATATTTTCAACTTGCTCCTATTGCTTTGTATGATATTACATGGTTGGAAGCCAACCTTAAGGATTACAAGAAGATGCTTTGTGACCTTTACATTAGGGAGTTATAGGGAAGAATCATAGTGTAATGTTCCATTAATGGCTACCGCCCATATTCTTCTTGGTCGATCATACCATATAATCTATGGTTATGAAATGCCTAGAGATAGGTCTAGGCATAGTAGAATCTTCTGTAATAGGTCTAAGGGTCTTGATGATGTAATTCAGAGAGCTGTGGGCAAGTTGCTCTCTTGGATTTCCATTTCTGGGGAATTCAGTGATCTTAGCATGCCCGTTTTGTTTCAGTCTTGCTCCTGGTGGAGGTTGTAATCCTGACTGCTTTTCAGACTGCCTTCTAGGGTCTGAATTGCAGTTTGCTTTTGTTTCTCTATGCTGAATGAATTTACATTACCTTTTCCAAAACAAAAAAAAATTGTTGCATGGACTCTCCTAAATGGATGGTGTGTCCATGTTAGACATTTGTAAGAATATGACACTCCATGGATTCTTGAGGACACTTGTATGTAACATTTCCTTTTTATCTCCTAGCTTATTTGACACAATTGGACAACTAATGTACAAGATGAATGCTATTTTTTGTATAAAATGTTACTTGGTAAAAAAAGGCAACATTTCATATTACGGATAAAATCACTAACCCTTAGTGTTGTGCGTGTTCCTCACTTCACCTTGATTGCTATATGACACAACTTTTCTCATTTTTTGCTCTGATTAAATGTACTCTCTGCCCTCCTTTTTTTTTGTTCAGGCATCCAGTCCATTACAAGTGAAGTATGCAGATGGTGAATTGGAAAGACTAGGTTTGCAAATTTGTGCACTGTTTCTGTGTTCTTGTCCTCATAATGTTTTTATGTAAATTATGGTGATGCTAAACCTCATTTTTCACCATGTGGTGATGTTTTCTTGACATAACTATTCTTTGATAAATGTTGTCTGCAGAACACAAGCTTTTTGTTGGTATGCTTCCAAAGAATGTATCTGATACTGAAGTTTCTGCCTTATTTTCTAAATATGGAACCATAAAAGATTTACAAATTCTGAGAGGTTCTCAACAGACAAGCAAAGGTGGCTTTCCAGTTTCAGCTCTTTTCTTTTTTCCTTTGTTCTTCTTTGTCTTTTTGTTAAATGGTTAGATTAGCTCCTTCAAGGTGCTGTTTTTAGGCTATCTTATTAGAGTCCTCAGTCCTGTTCATATCTTAAATATTTGTAGATTATTGGAACTTGGAAGTATAAACTGGTATTTCAGAAAATTTATGGTTGTTCTTTTATTTCCTTTATGGGTCAGGCTGTGCTTTTTTGAAGTATGAGACTAGAGAACAAGCTATTGCAGCTATGGAAACCATCAATGGGAAATACAGGATGGAGGTTTGTTTTTATTTATTAATTCCACTAACCAAACAGTTCTTCCCAAAAAATGTTCAAAACATTTGTTTTCCTTTTTACATTATAGTCTTTAGAAATCTTTTACTTTGTCAGGATTTTTTTTTGTGGGATCAATAACTGTAGATTTTTTTTTGAAGAATAAAAAGGAAATTCATTAAATTGAAAAAGATGCAGTACATCTCAAAATACTGGTTGTCTAGATGACAAACCATATGCTTAACATAACTCTAGAATTTCATTAATAGATGGAAAATAATTTGTGAGTACAAGAATTGTATACAAGCGGTGAGAGATATCATAACCCATCATATCTATCCCCAAGGTTCTCTTTCTTCTTACAATGCCCAAAACAACTGGTCTCTTCCCACCCCATCAGCTAAGGAATTTGCACTTCTTTTAACCCATTGTATTCTCACTTCCATGTTTTGTATCAACCATTTGGATTTCTTTCTTTCATTTTTATTAACTTGCCTCCTCACTTTGTAGCCACCCCCACAACCAGCTTGGACTCTTCTTCTAGCATTGCCAAGAATGTTGTTTTATTCGATGTGTAAATGAAACTGTGTATGCAAGAACAAGTTATATACAAAAAGAAAGAGGCAAACGTGAGAAAAAAAAAAGAAAAAAGTACCCTCTTCCTCTTGGCCAAAAGGGGCCAAAAACCTCACATGAACTGCCCATAAACCCTAAAAACCACAGAAGAGAGAGATCTATGCACCTCACAACTACCACCAGGTAGCACCTCCATGCCAACTGAAACTTCAATCAAGTATGCACTTCGTAGGGAAAAGAGAGCTTGCTGCCCTTCAATCATGCAAGCAACCACCAAGGCACTAACAAACTGAACCCATCCTGTTATTCCTTTCAACCTTGGATTCCACAGGCTTCCTTTAACCCTCATAATAGGAGCAATTATCATTGCCTGGTACAATGGTATAAGTTTTCTTTTTGATAGGAAACAGTAACTTTCGTTAAACTTAAAAGGAAAAGCATTACAACTGCACCCTAGAAAACATAAGGTGACCCCTCATAACATAATCAACTTACAAACATGCCCAAAATAGAGTCTCACTATTAACCCCTTGCTTTGCTAAAGCGTCAGCTGAACCATTTGTTTACATCCTAGTCCATTTAAACTGTGCTCCTAGCTTTCTTGTTAAGTTCATTGTTTCCCTCTGCCCAAGCTATTTGTTTGCATTCCAACCTACGACCAATTTTGAATCCCCCTCCACTTCTAACTGTTGAAAACCCAACTGTTTAGCCAATCTGAGCCCTTGAAGGAGCACCATTACTTCTGCTCGAAGTGAGTCACCCAACCCTATTGATATAGTGGTATAATCTCAGGATGGCAAGCATGAGAAAGTGGATTTTTAATGATTTAACTCTTTTTTTGGATCAGCAACACAAAAAAAAAAATCACTAATTAGAAGAAACCAAGATTACAACAAGAAGTTGTGAAAGAAGCCAAATTTAGGAGCTGTCCAAATACAAATTACATTTGAGCCCGAAACATATTTGCTCTATGTATCCCTTGCTTGGCTAGGCTATCTGCCAAGCTGTTAGCAGTTCTCCTCACCCATCTCACACAGATTGACATATCCTGTGACAGCCATTTAAATTGGTCATAGGCTAGGCTACATTTGAGCCCAAATCATTTTTAATGATTCGACTCTTGATTGAAGAAGGATGATAAATGTGAGCTTTGGGAAGATCATGTCGAACACAAGAAAAAGGAGTTGCCACCCATTTTTTAGAAGAATTGGTCCCTCATTTTAGCTTCAAAAATTTGATTTTATTTGCAAAATATTGACTCCATTTCTCTACGGGAACGACATTCAAACCAAGAGATCATGGATTCAAATGGATTAGGAGAGGGAAGGTAGTTGCAAGAGTGTGGGATGAAGAGAAGAAGAGAAGAAGAGGACCTAGACCATAGAAGTAGGGTCACCTCTGGCCATTGCCCCATAGAAGTAAGACAAGAACCTCTTGGAAATGGACCTAGACCATTCAGGTTTGAGGATATGTGGTTAACACATCTGGATTTCTTGTCTAAGGTTGAGGAATGGTGGAGTGAAGAGATGAGGGGAGTGAAATGGAATGGGGTTAGATTCCACAAAAAATTAAAAAGGTTGAGAGGCAAAATAAAAGAATGGAATAGGGATCAATTTGGAAGAGTGGAGGAAGCAAAAGCTAGACTACTTAGTTAGATTGAGGATTTAGATGCAAAAGAGTCCCAGAGGATGATGAATGTGCAAGATAGAGAACTGAGATGGAAATTGAAGGAGTTAGAGGAGGTTCTGTTGAGGGAGGAGATCTCGTGGAGACAAAAATGTAGGCATAAATGGATCAAGGATGGGGATGGGAATCCTAAATTCTTTCATGCTATGGCTAATGGGAGAAGGAAAAATTTGATACTTAAGCCTGAGGTTGATGGAGTTGAGATAACCTCTCAAGAGGAGATTGCTAGTAGGTTTGTGGCTCACTTCAAATAAATCTTCCAAAGACCTTTGGAGAATCGGTTAAGAGTGGGGGAGGAGGAAATTAAACAAGCTGTCTTTTCTATGGGTAGAGCTAAGGCACTGGGTCTAGATGGGTTTACAATGGCATTTTATTAAGATTGCTGGACATAATCAAAGAAGACTTAACTAGAGCCATTAGAGAATTTGAGGATAAACATATTGTGAGTCTTGGAACAAATGCCACTTTTCTAGCTCTAGTTCCTAAAAAGATTGATGCCAAACACCCCAAAGATTTTCGGCCAATCAATTTGGTGACTAGCATCTATAAGATTTTGGCAAAAGTGCTCTCTAGGAGGGTCAAAGCAATTCTCCCTTCTCTCATTAGCCAAGCACAAGGAGCCTTTGTACAGGATAGACAAATTATAGATTAAATCCTCATTGCAAATGAGAGAGTGGAAGAGATGAGGAGATTTGGCAGAAAAGGCTTTGTCTGCAAATTGGACTTGGAAAAGGCTTATGACCTAGTGGACTAGAGTTTCTTGTTGGAGGTGTTAAGGCGTGGATTTGGGGACAAATGGTGTAATTGGATAAGTGGATGTTTAAATTCATGTCATTATTCAGTCTTGGTTAATGGAGTGGTTACGGGCTTCTTTCCAGCCAATAGAGGCTTAAGACAAAGTGACCCACTTTCTCCTTTCCTCTTTACACTTGTTGCTGATGTTCTTAGTAGATTGGTCTCCAAAGAAGATGAGGAGGGCCAAATAAAGGGTTGGAGAATAGGGAGGAGAGGCATTTCATTAAATCATCTTCAGTTTGCTGATGATATTGTTATTTTCTACAAAGGAGTGATGGACAACCTTAAGAATTTAATAAGAACCTTTGAGCTTGCCTCCAACTTGAGGATAATCTTTGATAAAAGTTGTGTGGCTGGAGTAAATATGGAGGATTGGGAGATAGAATCCATTGTAGGGTGTTTAGGTTGCACCACCTCTTCTTGGCCTTTGACCTACTTAAGTCTTCCATTAGGAGCTAACCCTAAAGAAAGTAGTTTTTGAGCTCCTATTGTGAAGAAATTTGATAAATGTTTGGCAGCCTGGAAAAAGAATTACATCTCAATAGGGGGTAGGGTGACTTTGATTAGGGCCACACTTGCCAACCTTCCAACCTATTTCCTTTCAGTTTTCAGGATTCCCCCAAGGGAGGCTAAGAAACTGGAGAAGGTAATGAGGGACTTTCTGTGGGACTAGGAGAGGTGAAAAAGGACCATCTAGTTAGATGGGAGATAGTTAATAAACCTAAGGAAGAAGGGGGCCTAGGGATAGGGAATATAGTGTAGAAGAATGAAGCCCTCCTAGGGAAGTGGTTATGGAGATGGCCTCGGGAGAGAGAGAGATTATGGCATGAGGTGGTGTCAAGTATTCATGGCTGCTCAGTAAATGGTTGGGATGCTGGGATATCTCACTGAGCTACCCTTACAACACCTTGGAAGGCTATACATGGTATTCTCCCTCGCTTCCTCATGTTTATCAGGTATGATGCTTGCTCTGGTGATTCTATTCGGTTCTAGGAGGATGTTTGGGTGGGTAATCAACCCCTCAAAGATCAGTTCCCCTCGCTTTACTCTCTCTCCCTTCACAAAAATGAGTCAATTGCAAATTTTCTTCCGAACCCGTTTATTCCCATGTATTTAAACTGGGACTTTGGATTTCGTAGGGGATTAAGGGATGGTGAGTTGATTTGTGTCACTGAGCTACTTCATTTACTCGAGTCAGTTTGTTTGGACCTCACGTTTTCTGATCAAAGAGTTTGGACTCCTCTTTCAAAAGGTACCTTTACTTGTGCTTCTTTTCTAAAATCCCTCAGTTCCAACCCCAATTCTCGAGTGTTCCCCTTTAAAGAAGTTTGGGCGCGACCTATTCCTCCAAAAATTGCTGTATTCTGCTAGGAAGTCTACTATGGTAAAATCAATACTTTGGAAAACTTGCAGAAAAAGAGACCCTTTCTTTGTCTTTCCCTGAACTGGTGTTCCTTGTGTAAGGCCCAGAATAGGACTGTTTCCATTTGCTGATCTCCTGTTCCTTTGCTACAACCTTATGGAGTTGGTGCCTTAGTTTATTTGGAGGTAGGTGGTCTCTGCCATCTGATGTGAGTTTGTTATTTAACCCATCTATTTTTGTATGGCACACTAGAAGAGGCAAGTTCATGTGGAAATGTATTAGGGCAGCCACCTTATGGACTCTTTGGGAGGAAAAGAATGCAAGAGTCTTCTTAGCGAAAGAAAGAAGCTTGGATGAAGTGAAGGACTGTATTCTAACAAGAGCAATACATTGGCTGAAAACCTTGGATATATTTGCTGATTTCTCTTTTGATGACCTGTGGAGGAATTGATTTGTAATAGATGTAGAGAACATTGATGTGGGCCCCACAGCTGTGGTACCCTC
>NW_010729077.1:8960541-8974177 GCF_000365185.1 Nelumbo nucifera | reverse complement strand
CCCCCCAACCAACGAAACATAGTTCATTTTCCACCCAGCTAGGCACTTCTCAATCTTTTCCACCACCTGGGACCAAAAGCTAACGGATCTAGGGTTATCACCAAGGGGTAAACCTAAATATTTCATAGGCTACACAACCTAGAGAATCTTCCATACTCCTCAACGCTTCCTCTTCAATGTTGGTTCCACCCAATAAGCTCTTTGATCAATTATTCCTCAAATTAGACATCCTCTCAAAGAGCTTCACCACCAATCTCTAGTTTTCAATCCCCTCCATACATTCTTCATCATAGAAGATCAGAATGTCGTCTGCAAACTGCAAATGAGATATCACAACATATCTCTCCCAACTGTCCAACCTCTAAAAAGCTGCAAGCAGTTTGCTCTCGAAATCAGTTTGCTTAGCACTTCAGCAATCAAGGTAAATAGAAAGGGGGAGAGGGGATCACCCTGCCTAAGCCCATGAAAGCCCTCAAAGAAATCATACACCGTCCCATTGACAATGACTGAGTAATAACTAGATTGTAAGCAACCTTTAATCCAATTACACTACAACTCTCCAAAGCCACACCTCCTCATAATGTCCAGTAAAAAGTTTCAATCCACAAGATCATGAGCTTTTTCCAGATCCAATTTTATAACCACTCCTTTCCTCTTTAATCTCTTTTGGACCTCCACAAACTCATTTGCAATTAAAATTTGATCAATAATTTGCCTATCTTGTACAGAAGCCCCTTGAGATTGTGAGACAAGTGGGGGGGATCACTTTCTTAATCCTCAGGGACAACGCCTTTGCTATGACCTTGTAAATGCTAGTGACAAGGCTGATGGGTCTGAAATCCCCTAGCCGGTTAGCATTGTTCTTCTTTGGGATCAGTGTTAAGAAAGTCGAGTTCATACCTGGACTGATAACCCCTCTTCTATAGAATTCACTGAATACTTTGATTATATCCCAACAGTCTTGGTCAAAGGCCATTGTGAAACCATCGGGCCCTAGAGCTTTTGATCTGTTCATAGCAAAGACAGCCTCCTTAATTTCACCCTCTTCAAACCTTCTTTCAAGGAATTGCACTTGATCTTCCCCCAGCGTCTACCACTCAAGGCCTTCAACCAGCCGTCTCTCATCCAGGGGTCTTCTATAAATAGACCTGAAATGCTCCGAGAATGCCTTAGCGATCTCACTTTGATTAGACTCTCATTTTCCCCCACCATTAAAGAAGTAATTAAACTCTTCCTTCTCCTTCCATTTGCAATGGCATAGAAAAATCTTGTATTCCCCTCACCTTCTTTGATCCACCTCTCCCTCACCTTTTGCTTCCAACTCATTTCTTCTCTCAACAAAATCTCCCCTAGCTCCCTCTTCAATGACCATCTCAACTCTCTATCATCCTCTCCTAATGAACCCTCAACATCCTTGCTATCGATTTCCTCAATTTGAGAAATCAAATCAGATTTCTTTTCCTCCAATCTTCCAAACTTCTCCCTATTCCACTCTTTAATCTCCTTTTTCAACAGCTGCAGTTTCTTTAGGAACTTTTGGCCTTCCCACATCATAGGCTCATCTAGGCTATTCCACCACACCTTGATCTTCTCTTTGAAGCCCAGGTGAGTAAGCCACACGTTTTCAAATCTAAATGGAATTGGGCCTCCATCATTGGTCCTCTAAAACAAACAAATGGGCCAACGGTATGAGGTGATTCTAGGCATAGTTCTCCCAAAAAAGTCTGGCCAATGCTCTTCCCAATTAAGTGAGACTAAAAACCTGTCAAGCTTAGAGAGAATAGGGTTTACTTGAAGATTTGACCAAGTAAAGCAAGATTGTCCCAGCTGAATATCTCTTAATTCGAAGGTCTCAAAAAAGGAATTAAAGTTTCTCATGCTTGTTGTAGTCCTTTGTCTACCCCCACTTGATTCACCTACAAATCTAAAAACATTGAAATCTCCCTCTATGCACCATGGCCCTTCCCAAAGACCCCTAATATCCCCGAGCTCCTCCCACATCAAATTCCTTTCTCTATAAGAATATGGCCCATAGACATTTGTGAGAACCCATTCAAACCCATCCTTCAAACCCTTTGACTTGATAGACACAGAATTTGCCCGCCAACTCTTCTAAACACTGAACTACCTCTTCTTTCCAAATTGTTATTATGCCCCCCGAAGCACCTCATTAGGGAGCAAAACTCCAGCTAACATTCCTCTCCCCTCAAATACTCCTTATCCATTTTCTGTTTACTTCCTGAATTTTGGATTCTTGGATTGAAACAAAATCTGGTCTTTCCTTAAAAGCTCTTTAATCACACTTTTTTTTTGTGGCACTTCCTAGACCCCTTACATTCCAACTAATAATCTTCATGATTACTACAAAGTGATAACCCTGATCCCCAACAAGAGACACCTACAGATCCCCCTTCCTTTTGCCTCCTATAGCACTAAACTCTTTGTCCCCTTCCACATCACTAATAAGTTTTTCCACTTCATTTATCTTCCTTCTCCTCTTGCCTCCCTTTTCTTTAGCTATTTGGCTTGGAGGTTTTCTTTCTTTGATTTTCTCCACCTTTTAGCTCCATTCTATTAGCCAAAGCCATCACTGGGTCCTTTGCATTCTGTGTTTCTTCATTTCTTTTACTTTTTCCGGACACAATCCTTTCTTCCCTTCCCTTACCTAGTTCCTTCCCCACCTTTCCACCTTTTGGATGCTCCTATGACCGATTTCCTTTTGCTACCATTTTTTCCCCAACTATACTCCCCCTCTTGAGACTGTTTACAGACCACTTCTTCATTTGTTCGTAAACTCTCACTTCTAACCTCTTGAACCTCCCTTCCTTCCCTATCTCCAATTGTTTCTCTTCCAACACTTCCACCACCTAATTCCCTACCCATCTTTCCATCTGTAGGCAAGTTTATAGGCACAACAGAACCATGGATAGGAGCTGAAATATCTGTAGAACGAACAAGGCAGATATTAGTACCAATAACTAAACCACCAAAGTTGCAGTGGTTACTAGAGGTTGGCTGAGTGTCTAACACTACTAAGGGAGTGGCATTTCCTTCAAAACCCTGAACCATTTGGTGGCTTTCCAAACCCCTAAATTCAGCACTAATAGTTTTAGAAGGCTTTAAGGGAGTATTAGACTTCACCATATATGGGTTTGTACCCTGGTCTCATAGTTGTCAAGGCGACGCCTAGTGGGTGCCTAGACAATGCCTAGGCGACAAGGCACCCTTGGAGGCTCGCCTCGCCTAATCACCAAGCAGTTTTCTATAGCATGTTATGTAAAATTTTTTTATTCTTAATTTTTTTGAGGTTATAATTATAAAATAGTCCTTTTTAAAACTAAAATGTTCATTTTGTGTGTTTATATACTAATTTCTTTTTATTATTTTCTTATTTGTTAGGGTTTAATCAACACAAACATTGCTAAATGCTGTATTGAACCCTCAAAGATTTCAAAACCTGAACCAATAAGTAAGGAAGAACATAAAATGGTGTCCAATCAACACAGTTCTTTTTCTTTACTAATTTTGTGTGTTTATATACTAAAACAGAAATAGGGGTTCGGCCCCTATATTTTTTTTTTGATTTCTTTTCTTTCTTCTTTTTCTTCTCATGAATATGCTGGAATATGTTGATTTTCTATACTTTAACATGAAGTTTATACTTTTCTTATGAAAATTATGGATATTTATTAAGGAAATATGATTATGGAACCTAGTGAACTACCCTAGGATACATGTTTTTACTTAAAAAAATCCATTGCCTAGGCGACTAAGCGACAAGGTGCCCCCCTGTCGCCTAGCCTCGCCTTGGCACCTTGAAAACTATGCCTGGTCTAGAATGTCCTTTGCAATTTCCTGGTTTTTCTACCAACTTACCAATTGATCATCCTGACCTTGTCGCTCATTGGAATCGGTGTCCTTGACCGCTTGGCCACCTTTTTTCTCCTCTTGACAAATTGGAGGAATCTTTGAGCTATTACTTAAGAGAAGCCACACTTCACCAACTCTACCCTTAGTTGATAGGGAATGTCCTTCACTAAGACTATCCTTCTTATTAACAACTTCCTTTCCTCCCTCAAAGAGAGAACCAATGTGATAGTCCATGTCACTTTCCAGGCAGACTTGGACGGTACCTTTGATGCCTTCGTAGCTTGAATCATCTTCGGAAGAGAATTCGTTGTTTGAGACATCACAATCCACCCAACGATCATCTTCTACATCATCCCCCCAATCGACTTTGGCCTGATCATAATGAGGATTAGGCCTGTCTTGTTTCACCCAGTTCAATTGTGAAGGAGCTGCCCGTATTCGACTGTTAGAGGTTGATGGGGACGAGAATTGTGGTCTATCTCCATTGGCTATCTTTCTCTAGTAAAGTGTTTGTCAACCTCAATGTGCTTTGTGTGGTCATGTTGAATAGGATTTTGAGCAATGTTTATAACAACTTGATTATTACAACATAGTTTCATTGGGTCTTCAGCTTGGATCCCTATCTCAGATAACAATGTCTTTAGCCATAGTAATTCTGATACACCATGAGCCATAGCTCTATGTTCGGCTTTAGCACTAGATCGGGCAATAACATGTTGTTTTTTACTTCTTCGAGATACAACATTACGTCCCACCAAAGTACAATAACCAAAGGTGGATCTTCTAACATCCAAGAACTTGCCCAATCAGCATTAGTATTAGTCTTGACCTCAAGATGTCCCTGGTTGGAATACAACATTCCTTTGCCTGGACACCCTTTAGGTAGGCATGAATCTTGTTGACAGCCTGCATATGAGAAGTTCTAGGTTTATGCATATACTGTCTCACCACACTTACAACATAGTACAACATTTCTTTGCTTGGATACCCCTTTAGGTAGGCAAGAATCCTATTGACAACCTACAAATTAGAAGTTTTGGGTTTATGCACATATTGGCTCACCATGCTTACAACATAGCACAACATTCCTTTGCCTAGTCACCCCTTTAGGTAGGCAAGAATCTTGTTGATAAACTGCATATGAGATGTTGTAGGTTTATGCATATTTTGGCTCACCACGCTTACAACATAGGATATATCAGGCTAGGTCAAGCACAAGTAAAGATGCCGACCAACAAGTCTTTGGTAGACACCCTTGTTTGGAAGAATATCTCCATCAACACTCAATTTATGATTGGGGTCAATGAGAGTTTGAACGGGCTTACGTCCCTTCTTATGAACATAGTATGATCTACATGTGATTGTGTGAACCCGATTCTGAGAACAACTTTTATGAATTTGTCAAATTAGGCTCTAGGAGACTGCATAAGCCCATAAAGAGATTTTTTTTACAAATGACAAACCTTCCCCTCACTGTTAGGGAAGCTTACTTCTGGGGAAAGATCCATATAGACCTCTTCTTGAAGGTCTCCATTGAGGAAGACATTCTTTACATCCATCTGGTATAGAGGCCATGAATAATGAGTAGTAAGAGACATAATGACTTGGATAAAGTTCATTTTGGCCATGGGAGCAAAGGTTTCTTGATAGTTAATTCCATATGTTTGGGTGTACTCTTTACCACCAACTTAACTTTGTATCTTTTAATTGAGCCATCAATTTGATGTTTAATAGAAAACACCCACTTCTAGCCCATTGGGGCTTTACCCACAAGAAGAGGAACGATCTTCCAAGTGTGGTTCTTTATAAGGGCTTCTATCTCTTGGTTCATATAATTTTTCCACTAAGGGGACTGCATTGCATCTGACACATTATGAAGAATATAAACAGAGGAGATAACAGAAATATAGGCATAAAAGGAAGGTGAAAGAGCATCATAAGAAACATAGTGATGGGATAGGTAGTGCATTTTCTTTTACCATTTCAAACTACAATGGGAAGATCAAGGTCAGACTGTGAAATATAAGGCTCAATAAGAGTAGGAATAAGAAGTTCAGGGTTCCTAGAGGCGGATGATTAGATTGTTGTGGAAAATCAGCCTCAAGAGTAGCCTTAGTTTGTTAGAAGAGGTAACAACTCGTGCCTCTTCTTGGGTTTCCTGTATTGCCTTATTTTTCTGGATTAATAAATTATCTTCATTCATAAAAAAAAAGAGTAGCCTTACTTTTGTGCCTTATAAACCACTGCTGCTAGGATCACTGCTGAGGAACAGGAGGAGGAGCAGGGATATTGTTATTACAGATGGGAAGGGAAGAAGATGGACCAGGAATGTCCATAGAGATAGGAACAAGAAAACAAAAGGGAGTCTGATCTTCATTGACACTCTCCCCCTGAAGACAAGGACAAGTGGGCTAGAAATATGGAGTGGACTCAAGAAATGTAACATCCTTTTTTTTTTTGATAATTGAAAGAAATTTATTAATTAGCAATGGAAAATAGTACAATGTCCCCAAGGAGAGGCACAAGATGCAACCTCTCCAGGCTAGTTAAGTACAACTTTCCAATATACTATAACAACTTACAAAGTAGCACAAAAAAGATCCTCCCTGGAAACCCCCTGTTTGGCCAAAGAATCAGCCATAGTATTAGCAGACTTGCTTACCCATTTTACCTCAACTCTCATATTACTAGTTAACCACTTTACTTTTTTGATGAGGTCTTTGTAGCCCCAAATGGTAGCATCCGGGTTTAGAAGCCACCTTGTTACCACCTGAGAGTCCCCTTCAACTAGGAGATGCTCCACCCCAAGCTGGTTAGCGATCTGAATTCCTTTTAGTGCAGCTAGTATTTCTGCCTTAGTAGAGTCCTCCACTCCTACCAGTCCTAAGAATAAGGAGATGATGTTTTTGTCCTTATTCCTCAGGACACCCCCTATACCTGAAGGCCCAAGTTACCTTGGCTGCTTCCATCAAAATTCAACTTGATGACACCTTCTAGAGGCGGAACCCATTCTGGCAAACTTCTATTCTTCTTTGTAGAAGAAATGTAACATCCTTGTATACATACCGTTTGCCAGAGTGGGGATCAAAGCACTTGTACCCCTTTTGGACGGAAGAGTAGCCCAAAAAGATGCGCTTGATAGATTTAGGATTAAGTTTGAGACAAGGACTTGTGTTATGAACAAAGCAACTAGAACCAAAGACTTTGAAAGGTAGACAAAAAATGGGATCTTTAGGGAAAAGAAGTTGATGAGGAGATTGAAGACGAAGGGTTTGCAAAGGAAGTCTGGTAATGAGATACACTGTTGCTTCAATTGCATCTTCCTAGAAACGGGTTGGCACATGCATCTGGAAGAGTAGCCCTTTGGCCATTTCAATAACATGTTTGTTTTTTCTCTCTACTACACCATTCTGCTGCGGAGTATGGGAACACAAGCTTTGATGAATTGCCCCCTTTTTTTCAAGGGAGAGTCAGAGATGCTTTTCAAAATACTCCTTAGAGTTGTCTGACCTTATTACCTTGATGTTCTTCTCAAATTGTGTTTCCACCATTTTAAAGAAGTTTTGAACAACGGAAGGAACTTCATATCTACTCTTCATTAGGTATAGCCAAATATATCTAGAGTAATCATCATTGAACAATACAAAATATTTATAGCCACCCATACAAGGAGTAGAGTATGGGCCCCAAACATGAGTATGAATCAAGCTGAAAGCAACATCATATGTTGTTCTACATTGTTTTGAGAGATGACAAACTTCACATTGCATACTCAAATTGGAGACAGATTGGCACAAGTTTGGAAACAAAAACTTAATGGACTTAAAAGACACATGACAAATAAGTCGGATCAAATCCGGTTCGAATCCGGATTCGATCCGACAAGAGCTGGACTCAGATACCTCCCTTGATCTTAACAAATCGGATCGGATTGGAAAAGTCGATCCGTTTAGTTAACGGATCAAATTCGGATATACTTTGACCCCAAGTTTAGAAACAGAGCTCTATATATACCTCGACCCAAATAATTATCTATGATTCATTTTTATTAGAGTATTCATTTCATATTCCATGAATCCATGGTTTTTCTCCATTCATGTTAAGGCTACTGCGACACATTAGGTATATAAAGGATATAGATGAAAGAAGGAAGACCTACTAATCATGTGTGATCAGAGGCACCAAAATTTATTATCCAAGGATGGATTTGAGTCAAATAAAATGCAAGATGAGCAGATGTAGGAGTACTTGAATGTGCAAAGGCAATGTATGAAGAAAGGTTAGAAGTTGTTGCATTTCCTTCTAACAAGGAGAGAAGTTGACTAAATCCATCTTATGATATAGTCTGAGCAGTAGCTAAATCTGAGGAAGGTGGTCCAACTGGAAACATGACTACTACTAGACTAAGAATCCTTAAAGTTAATAGAAGTGGCAATGGTATTGCTCTTCTTGGTACTTTTGAAACATGCTAGCTTCAAATGAAGATTTAGCTCCTAACATTTGTCTTGTGTATGTCATGGTTTTTCTAGCAATAATCACTTTTAACTTTTAATTTCATCCAACTCATCAACCTATGTAGCCTCAATCCCACTCATCTCTGTTTTGTTAAGGCCATAACTGATGGTTCTTGGCTAGGGGTCTATAACAAAGGCATCCTAAGGCTCTCTTTTGCAAGACATAGTAATATGCCTGTGGTAGATTGACTACATCACAACTAAGAATATGCTGTTAGGTAAAGTCATACTTTGAGTTAAAAAATTGTTAGTCTTGAACACCCTGTTCTGAATCAAGTCTTTATGCTACTTGGAGTCTCTTGAACAATGCCACTTCATTACCTTCATATGGTAGATTTCTTCCCAAAGAGACTAAAGAGAAGTACACAGACATAGATTTTTCTCCCTGTCTCATGCTACTCACCTCCTCAATTGGTAAGCACAAAGTTGCATTCTGGGTTTGGGAATATGTCTCAGCCATTCTTCTCAAATTTCCTTAGCAGAAAAAGAACATCACATTCTGAGCATTATTTTTTTTTTTGACCAATAACAGAATTTTCATTAAAAAGTATGAATCAAGTACAAGGGAGGGGAAAGGTAAAATGTCTTAACTCTCCCCCCAAAGAGATACAACATTACAAAGTATCCCAAAGCAACTGATTCCCTCCCACCCCTTGTTTGGCAAGTGCATCTGCAAATGAATTGACACTTCTTTTTACCCATTGCAATCTCAYCTCCATATCTTGAATCAGCCACTTAAAATGTCTACGTTCATACATGTATGTCCACATGCCATCATTTTCCTTCCCTAGCCAACCTATTACCACTTTAGGGTCTCCTTCAATGATCAATCAACATTTTACTCCTTCAATGATTAGTCTCCTATTCATGTATGTTCATTCATGTGGATGTTGGTTGTCTACCCAAAGCTACTCTTGCTACACCTTGGAAAGCTATACACAGTACCCTTCATTTCTTCCTTAATCATGTGAGGTATGACTTGGCTTTAGGTCAGAAGATAAGGTTCTAGGAAGATATCTGGGTGGGAGAATCTCCCTTTAAAGATGCTTTTTCCTCTCTGTTTGTTCTTCCCAACCTCAAAGAAAAGCCTGTGTCTGATTTTCTTCTTTCTCATCCCTCACCTTTTGGGTTGAATTGCAAATCAGCTCTTTAAATCTGGTTCTAGCAAGACCCTTCGTGAAGACATCAACAACTTGTCTTGAAGATGGCATATGAGGAATGCATAGCTCTCCTGACACTATCCTTTCTCTCACAAAGTGCCTGTCAATCTCAATTTGTTTGGTCCTATCATGCTGGACATGGTTATTTGCAATGTTTATTGCAGCTTGGTTATCACAATAAAGCTTCAAAGGCTCAGACATAGTGATTCCCAATTCCTTTAGGAGTATCCTAATCCAAGGAAGTTCTGCAAGTCCATGTGCCATGGCCCATTATTCAACTTCAACACTTAACCGAGCCACTATAGTTTGTTTCTTGCTTCTCCAAGTCACTAGATTTCCACCTACAAATGTGCAATATCCGGTTGTAGACCTCCTATCTCCAGTTGAGCCAGCCCAATCAGCATCAGTATAAGCTTCTACATTAAGCTTACCCTGCTTCTTAAATAGCAATCCTTTTCCTAGACATGTCTTCAAATACCTCAATATTCTCTCCATTTCCTTCATGTGTGAAACACGAGGAGCATGCATAAACAGGCTGACAACATAAGCAATATTAGGTCTGGTGACAGATAGATAGAGAAGCTTATCCACAAGTTGTTGGTWTCTTTCCTTGTTTGGGTAGAGCTCCTCATTCGTCTTCTGTAATCCATGGTTTTGCTCTTTGGGAGTCTCCATAGGCCTACTTCCTAATTTTCTTGTCTCCTTTTGGAGGTCCAATGCATACTTCCTCTGGAAAATATAAATTCCTTCCCTAAACCCAACCACCTCTATTCCTAGGAAGTACCTTAGAGGTCCCAAGTCCTTTATCTCAAACTCTGAGGCCAAGAACTTCTTGAGTCTTTTGATCTCCTTTGAATCATTTCCTGCCACCACCATGTCGTCAACATATATAATCAATGCTAATAGCTTCTCTACATTTTTTTTCTATAGAATAGTGTGTGATTAACATTGCTTTGATGATAACCCACAATCTTCATTGCTTTGCACAATCTCTCAAACCATGCTCTAGGTGATTGTTTGAGCCCACATAAAGCTCCCTTCATCCTGCATACCTTTCCTCTCATGTTATAGCCCGATGGAGGGTCCATGTAGACTTCTTCTTGAAGGTCTCCATTAAAGAAAGCATTCTTGACATCCAACTGGTGCAATTCCCAATTGTAGTTAACTGCTAAGGACAATAACACCCGTATAATGTTCAACTTGGCAACTGGGGAAAAGGTCTCTGTATAATCTATGCTCTCCTTCTGTGTGAACCCTTTTGCCACTAACCTTGCTTTATATCTCTTTACTGATCTATCGGCCTTATGTTTCACAGTATACACCCATTTATACTCAATAATGCTCTTTCCAACTGGTAGATCCACCACTTTCCAAGTACCAGCCTTTAGTAAAGCTCTCATTTCTTCATGCATTGCTTCCCTCCATTTAGGATCAACAACAACCTCAGAGTACCTGGAAGGAGTGGAAGTGGAAGACAAGGTAGAAACAAAGGAATAATATGTTGGAGATAAACAGTAATAAGAGACAAACCTATTTAAAGGGTGAAGGGTACAAGACCGAGTAGGTTTCTGCAAAGCAATGGGAAGATTCAAATTAGAGTTAGAAGGTATAGGGATAGTACCTTGATCTGGCTTGCTCACCTCTGCTTCAACAAGACCCTCCTTTCAACTAGTGTTATGCATCTTTATTCTTCTTAATATAAAAGAAAATTATTAAAAATAAAGAAAAAATGAGATCCCCCTCCTCTTAAGGAGGCTTATGCCTCTTATGTTCTAAACTACGCCTTACGCCTCAAGGTAGTGGAACGCCTCGTGTCACGCCTTCACGTTTTAAAACATTGGTGGGGTGTAACTCCAAGAGGATTGATGTAAGGTCCCTTCATTAAAGGTATTATTAAAATATTCAGCTGCATTGTGCAACCTAAATTGTTTAACTTCTTTCCAAATTGGGTTTGAATCATCTTGCAAAAAAAATCATAGTAATTCTGGGAACTTCCTCATGTTCTTCATAAGGTAAACCCATGTACACCTTGAGAAATGATCAATGAAACATAGCGATAGCCATCCATAGAAACAATGGGTGAAGGATCCCACACATTAGAGTGAACTAAATAAAAAAAGGTAGCGACATTGCTAATAGAACTTGGATAGTTTGCCTTACAATGTTTTGCCAATTGGCACACATCACAAAAAAGACTTTCAATAGGCACGTCTTTGAACAATTTTGGCAACAAAGCTTTCAACAATGAAAAGGACACATGACCTAATCTAGCATGCTAGGTGAAAAGAGTTGTGCTTGGCTCCTTGTTACTGCTACCATTGATAGAAGCTTTCAGAGCAGAGCATATATTATCATCAAGGTAGTAGAAGCCACCAGCTTCACGACCACTCACAATCATTTGCTTCGTCAATCGGTCCTGGAAAACATAGTGAGTGGGAAAGAAGGTTACAACACAATTTAGGGTTTTAGTAATTTTTGAGACAAAAAGTAAATTAGTGGTGAAGTCTGGAAGATGTAAGGCAGATTTTAGGAGAATCCCTTTTCCAGCTGAATGYCTCCCTTTCCAGGTGGTTTCAAAAGTCCAAATGCCATATTATAATATTGAACTATGGAAATCAAACGTGCATATTGAAATTCTTGTGTATTGAAACCTAGACCCTCTTACATATCCCAGCTAATATCTATTCTGCTTATTTTGTCTTGTTTTTTATTCTGTCTATACATTATGATTGAAGTAAAAAAAGCAAGAATTTGTGTGATTTTTCCTACCTCAAGCATTTCAATTATGTTTTACATTGAACTTGTTATTTTTTATTCCTATTGGTGAATGGGTTGTTCTGTTGTTGAGACAAGAATAATATGATTTCTTAATTATTCAGATATTTGATCTACTTGTATAAAAATGTTTTAACACTTGAGACTACTGTTGACGATGTGATAACACTTTGGATAAAATTTCTACTTTAGGGTTCAAGTGTTCCTTTAGTTGTCAAGTGGGCAGATACAGAAAAGGAAAGGCAAGCTCGTAGGGCTCAAAAAGTTCAATCTCAGGCTTCTAATGTGGCAAATACTGATTCAACACAGCAACATTCATTTTTTGGGGCCGTACCGGTGGGTTACATCCCACCATACAATGGATTTGGTTACCAGGTTTGTTTTTCGTTTGTTCATATCAGATGTGTAAAGTTATGTAGCCTATTAAATAGATTTACAATTCCAGAATTTCTTATTTAAAATTTTGTCATTTTCATTTGGTCTGATAGTAAATGTTGATCCTGGTTACTGTTCAGCGCCATATCCAATGTTAGCTCACTTAGCTGGGCTCTTGGGAGGGGTGGATTGGATACGGACTTAACCTTTGGAATTTTTTCCACACAGTTGCTGCTCTGAGACTTGAATTGTTGTATGCTTGTCATAGTAGAACTTGGATGATTAAGACTAGTGCCAAGGCTTAAAATGTTAGTGTCGGTGGATATGTTGGTCATCCAAATACAGGGAACATGCCGAAAATGTCAGAAATATCGTATGAAAATATTGTAAAAATTAGACATGGTGGAAACATTGTGAAATATGACAAAAGATATAGATGATATTTTATGTGTAGAGAACACTGATGTGGGCCCCACGGCTGTGGTCCCCACTGTGTTCGTATGACAGCACATGTAATCTTTGATTAGTTTGTCAGTGTTAGTTGGTAGTTATCTTAGATAGCTTGTTATCTCAGTTATTTATTTGTTTTATTTGCCATGTAAGCATTAAGGGCAATTCTGTCCTTTCCTACATTTACTGAACATAATTTATAAATATTGAGAGAGTCGCGACGGCAGATTCATTCGATCTGTCCCTCCTTTCAAAACCCTTTTGTACTTCTGCTTCTTCTCCTTTCTTCTCCCTCTTTCTTCTACTTTTCTCTACTTTTCTCAATCCGAAATCTGTTGGAATTCAAGACTGATTGTAGTCTTGATCGACTACTTGGTATCAGAGCMTATCTAGGGTTTCTCATGTGAGTCTAGTCCAGCCGACCACATGAGAACTGTCTAGGGCTGGAAGCTTACAAAGGACTATTCGTTGGCTGATTCTTGGAGGTTACCA
>NW_010729077.1:8817758-8955501 GCF_000365185.1 Nelumbo nucifera | reverse complement strand
AGATTCATTCGATCTGTCCCTCCTTTCAAAACCCTTGTGTACTTCTGCTTCTTCTCCTTTCTTCTCCCTCTTTCTTCTACTTTTCTCTACTTTTCTCAATCCGAAATCTGTCGGAAATTCAAGACTGACTGTAGTCTTGATCGACTACTTTATGAAATGATAAAAGAAGCATAGGCACACCTTTTTAATTATTATCTTGTTCCAAATCATTAAACAAAGTTAAGAAGCTAAGGCTATAGACAAAATAATATGTTGTGAAGTTGTCTTGTAAACCTTAAGATTCAAGACTGCATGACAGAATGAGTTCAAGCAAAATTTAAACTCATAGAAAATGCAAATGATTCTAATAGATGATAGATCAACCAAAAAATCTATTAGGCAAACAAAAACTAGTATTTAATTTCATGTTTGTAGTGAATATCGAATTGGATCAAAGTGGTAATCATGTGCATTAGGCGGGCAATAAAATTGCTGCTCTACATATATATAATATTGTCACCAACTTATGTTATAATACTATCTCTTGTACTCCACATAGTGTTGGTAGTGTTCACTAGGGAATATGTTGGTTCCAGTAAAATTTCATGTCGCTACCCATGGAAATGGAAATACATCGTGGAAATATTAGAAAATTTATGGACATTTTAAACCATGACTACTATTGGTTAAGTATTAGCATGTCATTGAATTTGTAATTTTTCAATTGTTGGTGATTGTATGAACAAAGCTTGTGATGTTAAATCTGGAAAAGAAAAAGGGGAAAAAGAAAAGATATAGTTTGCCAGAAGAGTGAAGGCCATACAATAGAGAGTGTCTACCAGAAGAGAAAGGAATGATGATGCACTGTCATATAGGTCAATTTTTCAAGGTAAGCTCAGGAATAAGTAGCTATAAAGAAACATAGTCTCCATAGTGTTGCTACATTGTTCCATACGTCCAATATATATATATATATATATATATATAAAATTTTCTGTTGCTTTTGTCAATGCAATCCTACTTGTGCAATAGTGCTTTACTTCAGATTTTATTATTATGAGGCATAATTAAGATTGGTACACTTTGCATTGTTGTACATGGACATGCGAATTAAGATCTGAGGTGTGTCCAAGGACCTGACTTGGCAAGATGAAAAGACAAGGACTTGCGGATACATCTATATAAAATCCAATCTATTAAAACAATCAATATTTTTGGATTCTAACATTATATACCTTTAGACGAAGTTTTTAAAGTTTATCTTTGTTGCGTAATTTGTAGGAAAAATGGGATTCATGTTGTACATTATCTGTTCATTTATGTCAAATAAGCAAGGAGAGAAAGGAAAAATGTTACTTAAAAGAGTCACTCAAGAATACTAGGGGTGCAAGTCAGGTACCTGGTATGAAGAATTTACACAGCATCAAGCCAAGGCCCATTTAAATTTTAATAAATGCTTAATCCGAGGCCACCCATGTTATACCTCTAAAGAATACATGATATCAGAATATGTGCATGTCCAACACAGAGATTTCCTCCATTTAAGGGCACTGAACTGAGAAGCATTGGTATGGACAATCATGACATTAGTTGTTTTGTATCTAAAAATTTTGTGACCATAATGTCCAATTTCATAGTATATTCCTTTTTTACTGCCCACTTGGTTCTCTTGATGCTTTCTTTCTTATGCTTACAGTCTTCATCTTTCTGCTTTTTAACTTATTTTAATAGCATAATGAAGTTGGAAATATGATTCTTGTTTTTATAGGCACCTGGGACTTATGGGCTTATGCAATACCCCCTGCCAGCAGTACAAAACCAACCTGGCTTCCCTAATATGATTCCACCAGTAAACCAAGGAAGTGCATTGCGTGGAGTAACACCTGATCTTACTCCTGGCATAGCACCTAGGAATTTTGCTGCAGTGCCATCTGCCAGTTATATAGGGTCTGCATATCCTGCAGTTCCAGGCCTTCAATATCCTGTGGCCTATCCTGGTGGAATGGTCAGTCGCAGCCCTTTGAGTGGTTCTCATGGTTCTGTGCCACCTGCAATTGTGAATAGTAATTCAATAGCATCTTCAAGTGTCAGTACAAGTTCAGGTGTTCAGGTTGAAGGTTGGTTAATATTCTCTATGACATTCTTAATTCTTTTTTTAGATGAAAATGTTGATACTTGTTTCAACACTGACTATTGTTCCTTCTGTCAAACTTAGGCCCCCCTGGTGCTAATTTATTTATCTATCACATCCCTCAAGAATTTGGTGATCAAGAGCTTGCAAATACTTTTCAACGATTTGGTAGGGTCTTGAGTGCGAAGGTCTTTGTTGACAAAGCATCTGGGGTTAGCAAATGTTTTGGTAAAAACATATTCTATTCCCTTCAGATTCAAGGTAACTTCTGAGGAGTTCCCTATCTTAAACCATCCTATATTTGCAGGTTTTGTCAGCTTTGATTCAGCTGCATCAGCTCAGTCTGCCATTAGTGGGATGAATGGATGCCAATTGGGTGGTAAGAAGTTGAAGGTACAGCTTAAGAGAGACAATAAACAGAACAAACCTTACTGACATTGAGGGTAAGCCACTGAAGGAAGCAGAATTCTTTTTCATATATGGTGACATGCAACCTCAGTATTTGGGAGTTTCCGTGCTATCAGCAGAGTGGGGGTGGATTGGTGATAATGGTTATATATTTATTTGTCCACCCATCATGTCTCCAGGTGGAAACTGTTTGTTGCCTTGAGGGCTTGAAATCCCTGAAACTCATTGTTGTTGGTTGTTATGCACCACCAAAATTTGTAATTTATGTACCATGGATATTCATTTAGACATTAATGATTAATTTTTTTATTTTTCCATCTTTCATATCTTGGTAATATAATGCTGCTGGGCCTATAGCCATGCATAGGCATGTTGTTCATTGTCATTTGAAAATTTTCTAATTTCACTGACCAACAATAGTTTTGAATCTTTTGACTGTTAAGCGTCTTTTTTCAGAAATTCTACTTTTCCATGCAGTATATATTTGGATTCTGGAAGTTTGTTTTATCCTTTTTTGTGCTCACAATGCAGACTTTGCTTTCCTCTCCTTGATGTATGCTTTTGTTCCCAAATTTACGTGGTGTATCTGTAAGCTTATCGGAGATGTTGAGTAGCTGTGGCAATTATTTTTCCTGTTCAAATGATGTTCTTATAAGGGTGTATCAAAGTTGAAAATTATGTGGTTCTTTGTTCATCCTGTTGTTTCTGTTGAGCACACGTTTCACTGTGCAGTGGCTGTTCAGGTATTGCTATCTCTGTTCATGTTGATTTCATGTCATTTTCTCTTGTTGGTTTTCTATATCTCCTTTCTTTCCCATTTTGGTTTCTATTCAAGCCCTAAAGTTTAGAATGATCATTCAAGGTTGTGCATGAATGCAGGAGAACATTCTGTAACTTAATATCTCAGAACTTTCTTCCAAATCCATATCCTGCATGCTGATCTTCCCTTTCTTCTGCTCATTTTCAGGGTGAGTTGCCGTATCTTTGGTGTTCATCTGGGGGATGATTCAGGTGTCGGTGGTTGAGGTCTTGCTACATGCATGACTTTTTTTTAATCATGCTTAGTTATCTGCTTGATCATTGAAAATACTTGTATATTGGAATTTCTATTGTTGCAGTGTACTTCTTAAACTAAAACTTACATACTTCTAAGAGAGAGAGAGAGAGAGAGAGAGAGAGAGAGAGTCAAAAAGTCTCCCTTCTATGCTACACTTATTATTTTGTCTTCGTTCAATCACACAAAAAGTGTGATCTGGGAATATTCTAACCAACACCATGTCAACTTAAATATTAAGGATTGTTACAAGGTCTGATGTGCAGTTATGGTACCAAGACACATGTCAATTCCCAACCTACAGACGTACTTAAGTTAGAAATTCTGTCCTGTTGGGAATTACCAAATATTGCTGATAATGATATGCTTGTTTCACTCCCTCAAAATTGCGTATTTGGCCTGTTTTGCATGCCTGCTAGCTCTGGATTATGGTATTTTTCTTGTTCATGCTCTTACAATTGGGGGGTTAAGGCTGAGCTCGGTAGAGTAGATCAAGCCATTTTAAGATATTTTGGGGCTCTGGGAGTTAAGGCCAGCACCACAGTATGAAGAAACTTTTATTAGGTAAGTTGCATTCAATTTAGTTATGTATTAGTTACTCATTGTTTTTACTTATTCTAATACTCCAATAATTTGTACTTGTGATTGCTTTGTTGTGTATATCAACTTGAACAGAAACTAGGAGCATCTCCAAAAGAGAGATTTGGCCTTCAGATTATCACAACTCAACAGGATTGGTGACATAAGCTCTATTAATATTGGCTGTTGTTTCTTGGACTCAGTAGGTCAATAGTGTCACTTTTTTTTTTTTTTTTTGTTTTTTAGCTGTTTATTTTATGTAATTTGTGCTTATGTTTACTTGTTATATTGTACTTGATGGATTAAATATTCGCAGGTACTGCATTGCTGTTAACCACATTTGCTGACAGGTAACAAGTCATTTAGGGGCTTTTTATCAAAATCTAATTATACCATATATGTATTGGATTTTATCTTCTAGTTATCCCTTGCTAGTGATGTTTTCAACGCCATTTTTTTTTTGTGGGGGGGAATCAATTACAAAGTTGTCATGCATTGAAAAAATAGCAATTCTCTTTATTAAGAGCATTAGATTTCCTGTCAAAACATGGTAACTTATCATACCCTGGACAATTGTATTTCAAATATATTTATTAATTTCAATATTTTCAGAAATGATACTAATATAAGAAGTATTTGATAGAGCAATTTGGCATCAAATTAGTAGTTAAAGAATGCAATACTTTTATTTAATAAACTTTAAGATAGAGAGTAAGTGAAAGAGAAAAAGTATTGGGATGGAGCTGCTTTTTTATTTAATGTAAGAGAGAAAGCAGAAGAAAAAAAAAGAATCCTCTTTATATTTTTCTTTCTTTTTCTCTCAAAACCCTTGTATATTTCACTAAAACAAAGTGTGTGTGTGTGTGGTTGTATGTATGTATGTTATCCATATGTGTGTGTGTGTGTGTGTGTGAGAGAGAGAGAGAGAGAGAGAGGGAGAGAGAGGGAGAATGTATTGACACAATGGTATTAGCAAAATGAATGAGACTATAATTAGGAGCCTTCATTATAAGCAAGGCATTTAAGTGAGGCACCCAGCCAAGGGTGCTAGTCACCTAGGTGGCACCTTGACAACTGTGCATAATGATACTTGGATGGAGATTTTGTATAGGCTATTAGACTTAATGGTGTAGAGGAAAAGAAATTTAGAGCGCATGGAAAAATGAGAGTAGAGAAAAGCTATAGAGGTTCCTTGCATCCTTAAATGTAATACTGTCAATTAAAGGCAGTTGGAGTGCTTAACCGCTTACAGATTTCAGGACTTGCTGGTGAATTTCAGTATTTCATTCTCTCTCTCTCTCTTGGGAGGGGGAGGATTCTGTTGTGCCTCAGATATTTCTATTCATGTAAAACAGTAAAAGAATTCAAATGTATGCTCTTAGAATTCCATTTTGCATAAGGGGAAAAGGAACAATTGTTACTTGAATTATCCTCTTTGATTAATTTTCCTTTAGCCAGCTTTTTTGATTATATTACAAGTTCTGAGTCTCGTAGAATTCTTCTCCCATGTGGTAATGCTTCATGTTTTAGAAAGTACAGTTTGGAAACACCTGGGAAGACATCCAGGCTGAAGGAATTTCTTTAAGCAAGCGAAGTGTAGCCTAACCGCAGGTCTTCGCTAGTGACGACTATTAAAAACGCAAACCAGGGAAGCTGCATCTCATCTCTATCCTCCCCATTATAGCTTTTATGGGGTTGAAGTTGAAGGTACTGGATCTGCTTTTGAGATATGTATGACATGAAAAGTGATATTTAGAACGTAAAGCTCTCCAACGATTTTTCTAATTGCACGTACGTTCATTTGAAGTTCAACATTCATGGTAATGGTGTAGGGCYTTCATCACTTCACATAACAACAGCATGTGAGATGTTGGATTTCCTCCTCACATCGGGAACATTCTCCCGGAATTGTATGTTTGTTTTTATTCATGGGAGATGTTTCCAATGTGCGGCCAAGACCATTTTGTGGGGAGGAAATCTGGAATCGTCATTTCATGTCTAATGCAAACTATTAGGTAGGTTTAGCGCATCACTAAAACCACGAAATCAAAGGCTTGGATGTAATGTTATGGCCCCTCCTTGAATTAGATGAAGTGACAACGTGGTGGGGTCACACGTCACTGTAATACATAGGAGGCCATGATTCATGGTTCTAGCGCTGGTATCGGTATTTTTTTTTGTATTTTATACTTTTATTTATTTTTTTTAACCGGTTCAGAGGATTCGGTTTAAGTCCTGGGCTCCTAGCTACCCTCTGAGCCATGGCCTGACCTGATACTCTCCTGTAAGGGGCGTATCGGAAAGGTCCCGATATAATACATAACGATATTTTGAATCTTGATTTTAGGCTTTTAGCCCTGGGCTAGTGCTAAGACCATGTGGTAGCAAAATTTGAACTCTTTCATGTGTCCTCATCCACTATTTCATTCCGTAGGGCAAGGAGTTTATGATTTTGTAGATTAATAGGGCAGACTGGTCGGTTAGGGTTCGTTTTGCTATCAAGAAATAATATTGGTGCATGTGGACTACCGTTTGGTCACTAATATCAGATCAAGGAAGGTATAGACTAAAAGTAAATTGCTAATACATCATAAATTGAATGTTGCCTTCGGAGGTATAAAAAAGATTAAGAGTGAATGCATGATTCAAAGTATCCATACTGTGGATAGCAAAGTTCGCATATCAAGAGTTTTCAACAGTCAATACTATTTCTTTCTTTTGTTTTTATCTCTGCTAAGAGCTTTGATGATCCTATCCTATGTAATACGTATAACGTATATTGATATTTTGAATAAGAGAAATGTGAGAAAACTTAAGGGGAAGTTCAGATTATAACGTTTTTTTTTTTTTTTGTTCTCATTTGTAAATAAATTTGGAAAATGCTAGTATTTGGAAATTTATGATATAAAATGAAATGCAACTGCACAAAGTTTGTGTGTGAGGTTGGTGACGTTTGATGACAGTCGCATGATAAACCTGAGACCTCAGTGATTTTTGGATACGCCAGTATTTAGAGAAAAAGACAAAATATTACATCAAGCCGGTGTTAAGTTTATCATTGGGAGATGTTTCTAATACATGGTTGGGATGTGCTGTGGGACGTTATTGGGATGCATTCTGTGGGGCAGATTTGAACTCATTTCAACCAAGGTTCAAAGTACTGACATGTATTGGCCGATGCGTATCGTTTCGAGAACTCCTGATACGCCTTACAGAGGGTGTATTGGGGTTCTGACTGAAATAAAAGAAAAAAACACTATCGATATCGTCCGATACGCCTCTATTGGCGGGTGTATCGATATTTAGAACCTTGACCCCAATTGGTTCAAGGATGGTGTGTACAAAGACAATACAGCCACACATGAGGAAAACATTTTGTGCTCAGCATATCTGAATTAGAATAAGGGAGCTCCGTCATTTCAACTTTTAACCATATTATTATGTAGAAATCTCAGCCACAAACTGTGGGAGACACATTTCCTGCGATCCCTTCAGGACAAGTCGGAGACCCCCAGTGAGTTTTGTACGCGAAAATGCTTTAATCTGGAGTTCAAATCTGCCCCCACAGAATGCACCCCAATAATGTCCCACAGCACATCTCAAGGGTGTATTTGAATCATGTCCTAATGACAAGTACGAGAAATGTTCTCAATGAATGCTGAGATGTGCATGTGGGGTATTTTTTGGGCACATTCTGTGGGAGCAGATGTGAATTCAATTGGGATCTGCTGCACTGCACTACTTTTTTGCACTTCATTACACAGGCTGAATCAAGGTTTTAAATATTGACACAGGCCCGTGTCGGTACATTTTTCTATGTTTTATTTATTGTTCTTGAAACTGATTCAGAGGGGTCGGTTTAAGGCCCGGCTACCCTCTGAATCGGTGACTGATCCGATACAACCTCTGAAGGGATGTATCAGTAAGCCATCGACACAATATGTATCAATACTTTGAATCTTGGGCTGAATTAAAGTGCAAGACAAATGCAGGCGGCAAAAGATCCTGACTGCCTATGAAGTATGAACAACCATCAAAGCTTCTACAATTTACCATTTTTTAACCCACTCTATTGGTGTTCTGTTTTTTGGTTACAACTTCCAAGCTAATGTGATTCTAATTCTGAATCCAGAAGCTCAAGTTCTTACGCTCCAAAGATTACAAGTAATCTTCGAATCTAATTATGAAGGGCGTACTTCTGTTGGAATTGATTCTCCTAGACTGGCTAAACGTCATCAATCTCAAATAATTCAAAAGTTAGTTTTGCGTCTGCAATGGATATCCATATTAATACATCATTAATTTAACTTCCGAAGACAAAACTGGTTGACCTAGAAAGTACAGACAAGCACAGATGCTTGGTATTTCTGGTGTTCATTGTCTTAGAGTGTGCTTGGGTTGGGCCCAATGCATCCCCTCAAAAAGATGCTGATTAATTTTAAGTGGTGGAAACTGGAAACCTTACTTAAAGTATATATCAATGTGTATGGGCTCTTCAAAGAACACGCAGAAATATGCTTGCGGGGCCATTGCATCATATTGCAAGGTGATTGGACACTGGTATAGGAGAAATGTCTTCTCTTTCCACCTAAACTCAGAAAACTGACCTTTAGTCTTGCCAAACAAACCTCTTCGGTTTGGCTTGAAGTTGGTGGAGGCATTCCCGACAGAAAAATGACATAGAATCTGCCATTTTGAGAAGAAAAAAGAACAAACAAAAGTTTTGAAATTGAAGATTCTTGAACCGAAGTGGGTTTGGGTGCTAGATCCCCATTGGGCAAGGAAAAGTTAATTTTTTATGCAATTTTTTTTCACTGATTCATTTGAATTTCGATGGATTTACATGTTTGGGTGCTTGAAATGACTGGATTTGTTAATCTCATCTTGAAACTATGATTTTTTGGTTTGTATAAGTGGATCTATGGATTTTCTAAAAAATTAGGCAAAATAAAAATAGCAAGAAATAATTCATTCTTATGCGTGATTTTGATGGTAAGAAAGAACCATACTATGGATTTATGGATGACCTATCAAGTGGAAAGATACATCAATAATTTATACAAAAATGATTTTCTCTTAATTTTCATTAATTATTCAGGTATATAAATAAATAAAATATTACTTGCACATGATTAATGTCTTAGATTTGTGAAGTGGATCTTCGAAGACTTTTTGGATCCAATATTGTTTTGGGGTTTTTATAGTTCAGTCCACCCTAGGGTGGGGCTAAGATTTTTAGGGGTGGACTAAATCCTGCCCATGGATTGATGCCAAATTCACGGGCAGGATGCGGTTGAGGGGGGGGTTACTAGTAGACTAGGAGGGGGTTGCAATTCAGATTTTTGAGGTGGATTGCAGTCCACTTATCCTATTATTTTTGCGATAAAGATACCAATTAATAATTCAATTTAAAGTAGGGGTATAATTGAGACAAGTCGAGTTGAGTATTAGGCTGCTTGAGCTCAAGCTCGAGCTTGCTCAAAAACCTTGGTACTCAACTTGAGTCAATACTCGAGAGGTACTCAAGCTCACTAGAGCTCGGCTTGACTTGAATCGGTTATAAATAAAACTAATATTAAACATATTAAAAATATTAAAAATAAAAATATATTTAGAAAACTTGAGTATATATTAAAAATTATTGATAAATTAATATTTTAAATACTATAAATAAAAATATATTATGAAAATCGAGTATAAGTTTATTTATAATTTCTATTATAAATAAGTTAATGTTAACAAATTAATGTCTATTTATATTATAAATGTAAATATATTAAAAATGGCTAGTATTTTATTATGAGCTCAATTAGGCTCGCAAGTCACTTGAGCCAAGTATTGCGAAGCTCAAACTTGGCTTAGCCAATTACTTAACTTGAGTCAAGCTTGACTCGAACTCGATTACTTAAAGCCGAGTTTGAGTATTTAGCGAGTTGAGTTCAAGTAGATTTTCAGTATGCTCGTCTTTCTCACACTCGTAGTTTAAAACAAAGAATAATATATTAATGGTTTAAATRTGCGACATTAATAGACAAAAATATTAGGTTATTGGGGAATGGTCAATATATTTCTTTTGGTGTGAAAACCTATGTAGTTAAAATAGTAAATTTTATACTCATTTGGTACAACAAAAAAACCTTTTTGTAAATTGYCTTGTACATTTTAAGATACTAGCAAATGTCAATTTTAATTGATAATGATGATGATGATGATGGTGGTGGTTGCAGTGATAATATGTTATCAAAATTTTCTATATATTTTTTTATTTCCATGTGTATAAAAATAATTCTTATTTCTTAAATTTATTTTGGTGTAATATGATCAATATATAATATCAGAGATGTGCACAAATGTTCTCTACAAGGTTTCTATGCTTTTCTTATTCTTTTGCCTTTCTATCTTTTTTACTTGAAAGGTTAAACAGTTAGCTTGCCACCAAAAAGGAAAATAGTTTCATTTTTGGGGTCCATTTTAAATTCAGTATTTCATTTCTATTATCAATAAAACAATTATTGTTTATCACACTTTTTATCTTTAATATGATTAATATAAAATATTATAGGTGCCCAAATTGTTTTGCAGTTTTTTTTATATTTATTTCTATTTAAAAAGTTTTATTATTTAACTATGACATAAGCAATTGATCCATTTGATCCAAATGGTTAACTTGCTCACCTGATATTTGGATGGAATAACAATTTTGTTTTTGTGTTGATTTAGAAAGATATGAGTTTTATATTTTTAAAAGCTTGGATATAGATCTAATTAGTAGAAATTATTGGAAAAAGATACCTTAGATATGGATTTAGTAAGAGAGAATGAGAATTAATACATTAAATATAAGACATAATGAGAGGGAATTATGTGAGATAAAAAGTAGAAGTTCAAATTGTATTTTTGCCATCATAATTAGAGAGGGATCGGACTCAAAAATAGGGATATTTTAGTCAAGAAGGAATGTTCCACAAACTCATTGCTTTTAATAGTAGTATAGATATAGATTCTTCATAAATTTAATTAGTGAAATTTAATGTTGAGAAGCAAAAATACCTTAAATATAAGATTTAATGAGAGTTAATACTTTAAATATGATACTTAATAAGAGGAAATGCAATGAACATAATAATAGAATTAAAGTTGCAATGTTTGCCCTCATAATAGAGAGGGACCAATTTCAAAAGGGGGACATTAATGTATTTGAGAAAAAAAGTCTAGAAGCCATAGGGAGTCATTCCCATTTTTGAAGTTTTTATAGTAGTATAGGTTCATTGATTTCTTCATGATGTTTTAGTAGTGATTAAAATGTGAATGGTATAAACTATAAAATTAGGGTTGTAGGAAAGCAAATATAAACATTGTGCTACTTGACAAAGTTGTAGTGAAATATTGTTTTCTAAGAATTTTTGCTTGCATTAGATCATTTTGTCACAAGTGAACTCTTCGTTGCGCCCACAAGTGCCATCCACCATGCTCGCATCATGCCTTCAACATGTCATGAGTGTGACTTGGGTGGGTCTATCTATGTATTTTGTAAGAGGAGGATGCCAATGGCAATACTATAATTATGTAGTATAATTTTTCAGCACTTTGGTATTTCCTTTTGTCACTCCCCCAAAAGCTTAACTTACTCTTTGAAGGGACGTAGGTAGTCGAGTGTGCTAAGAACGTGTAAAGATTAAGCACGAGATCCCCTCGACACTAAACTGTGTGCTTTTGCTTGCCATCATTTTATGCAATACAAAAGAGCCTTTTGACTAATTCGTATGCCTTTTTTGTTACTTTTGTGTGTTATTATGTGCTTTCATAGGCATACTTGATCCAAACGAGTGCCGCACATGGCCTCGTCGACTAGCCCCGTGATAATTTGGTTTTTGTATTTTGTTAGAGCTAGCCAAATAAGGGTAAATTAGTCATTTTATTTATGTTAAGTTATGTGCTTATGTGGCAGTTTTAATAGAGACTTCCTGTCCCATACTTAAGTGGGGGGCAGTTTAGTCTTTGTACAACTAATTAGAGGCTAATCCATATTAGGGTCGAGTGATAGGGTTTATGCTATCAGATTTGACTATTCTTCTTATTYCTTCTTCTTCTTCTTTCTCCCTTACTCTCTACTGGTTTGAACTACTTAAACAGAGCTGTCAAAACATGGTATCAGAGCCATAAACGAAGAAGAAGGCTGCGACTTCAAGTTCACTCTCTTTTTTTTTTCTTCTTCTCTGGGCTGTGAATCTGAGGTACACTATCTAATAGCTACGACATCTGTTATTTATTTTTTTGTTTTAGGACCGTCGCAATCCCTATTACAAGTATTAGGAAGGTGCGACAACCCTAGTATATCAGCCTAATATTGTTGTCACCATGTGTGACAACCCTAGTCATATGGTGGTGCTTGTGGTGTTTACCCTCTACTGAACAATTTCAAGAGGGTTTATGTGTGGTTGCTCGAGTTGTTGCATTACTGTCATGGTGACTACTATTTCTGGGTTGTTAGTAGTGGTGTGAACAATTTTTCCTTTTTTTTTGTGGTTGCTTGAGTGTTGTGTTGTTGTAATGGTGCCTAATATTTCTGGGGTGTCAGTAGTGGTGTGAACAGAAAAAAAAGTTGTGCTGAAAGAAGTGGCCGAATACCTCAGCCTAGTAGCTTTCATCAATGTTCTAATCTGGATGGTAGCCAAATTTGGTCAAAACATCCAATTCTTAACCTTAATGTTAGTCTACATCAAGTTGTTGATTGTGACTAGTTGTGAGATTGTTATCAGTGTGCTATAGTGTTGCCTTGACAACAATATTTGGTTGGTGACTAAGAGTTCAGCATTAGAGATAGCAGTGGGGGACATAATGGCAGCAACAAGAGATGGTTCTAGTGATTAGAAATCGAGTGTGATGATCCCCTCCGACTATTTGGGTGTGCAGATGACCTCCATTAAACTTAATGGTGAGAATTATGTGCCATGGGCCAAGTTAGTGAAAGTTTTCCTCAAGGCAAAGCGGAAAGTGAAACATGTGAAGGAAGATAAACCATCAGCTGACTCTCTAGGGTTTGATGACTGGGAACAAGAAGATGCCCAAATCATGACATGGTTATGGAATAGTATGGAGCCCAAAATAAGTGCCAACTTTATGTTCTTAGATATAGCTAAGGACATATGGGAATATGCCAAGAAACTTTATTCTGGGCAGGATAATACTACAAGGGTATATCAGCTCTATCAGGAGTATTTCGTCCTACAACAAGGGAATAAAACCCTAGAAAACCTCAGAAATGAACTCAATGTCTATCATCCCCTCACTCCAGATGTTAAGGTTCAGCAACAACAAAGGGAACAACTAGATGTCACTAGGTTCTTAGTGGGGTTGACATCAGAATATGAATCAGTTAGGGTCCAAATATTGGGAGGCTCTACTCTTCTTACACTTGAGGAAGTTTTTGCATGGCTTCGTAGGATTTCTTTGGGATCTACAGAGAATCCCACATAGTCTAACAACTTAGCATTTGTGATAGCTAGAGGAGGTGGACGTGATACTAAAGGGGGAGGACATGTCTCYCGAGGAGGTCGTGGTGGTTCCGTATTTGGCCGTGGTGGTGGTCGTGACTCAGGGGGAGGTTGTGGTAAAGGAAAAAGTTACTCTACAGGAAAGTGTACCCATTGTGGAAGGGACGGACATTCGGTGAGTTTTTGTTATGATCTCCATGGCCTTCCTTCTACATGGGCTAATCATGCAGTAGATGGTGGGGATGATGTCAATGATAACCAACAGGCAGATCTAACACCTTCCACATCTACATCTGTTTTTGGGAAAGAGATGGTGAGTGTATCGCGTGATGAGTATGAGAGGTTTCTCCGGGCTACTTCACAGCATACTACAGCCAACCTTGCCCACTCAGGTATAGCTTGTCTGGCATCCAAACCCTCTCCCTGGATTATTGACTCTGGAGCCTCTAATCACATGACCGGGACTCCAGGTGTGTTCTCTTCCCTCTCTAAAACTTCCACATCTCAAATTGTTACCCTTTCCAATGGTTCCTCTTCTCCCATCTATGGTGTTGGTAATGTTGACACGACTTCTCTTTCTTAATCATCTGTTCTATATGCCCCTAAGTTTTCATTCAACCTTATGTCTGTTAGTAAATTAACCAAGATTCTTAATTGCTCTATTACATTTTTCCCTTCCTTTTGTGTTTTTCAGGATCTCAAGACKRGGAAGAAGATTGGTGGGGGGCATGAGGCTGGTGGATTGTATTACCTTGACGGTGGTGGATCGTCAGTTACATTTCAGACTTCACTCACTCCTCTACAGTAGCATTATCGACTGTGACATCCATCTCTCAAGGCACTAAAGATACTGGTTCCGTCTTTGAGTCATTTGTTGTCTTTATAGTGTGAGTCGTGTCAGTATGGGAAACATCATCGTGTTCCCTTCAGTCCTAGAGTTGAAAGTCATATGTTAAGTCCTTTTGCTTTGGTTCATTTAGATGTTTGGGGTCTGATTAAAATAGAGTCTTATAATGGTTACAAGTATTTTGTCACTTTTATTGATGATTGTTCAGTGATGACATGGATTTATTTAATGAAAGAAATGAGTGAATTATTTCCATTTTTCAAAAATTTCATGCTGAAATACGTACACAATTTGGTATTTCAATCAAAGTTCTTCATTCAGATAACAATCGTGAATACTTTCTTACTTCCTTTCAACAGTATTTAGAACAACATGGCATCATTCATCAAACTTCATGTGCATCGACTCCTCAACAAAATGGGGTAGCTGAACGAAAGAACCGTCATCTCCTTGAAACTGCTCGGTCTATTCTTCATCATATGAGTGTTCCTAAATGGTTTTGGAGTGATGTTGTACTTACTATGTGTTTTCTTATTAATCGGATGCCCTTCTTCATCCTTCATGGTCGGTCTCCCTTTTCTATTTTGTTCCCCACCTTGTCTCCCTTTCCATTAACACCCTGCATCTTTGGTTGTATGTGCTTTGTTCACAATCTGATTCATGGGATAAACAACCTGGATGCACTCTCTATTAAGTATGTCTTTCTTAGCTACTCTCGAACTCAAAAAGGGTACAAGTGTTACAATCCCATTACTCGAAAGTGCTATGTCTGTCTTGATGTCACCTTTTATGAGTCTGTCCCCTTCTTCTCGGGACCTGAAGCATCGGTGTCTCCACCTTTGCTTCCTCTTCCTCTTCTAGTCAATGATCMCGTTTTGGTTGTTCCAGTTGGACTTGACCCTTCACCTCCTCCAGTGCAGATCCCTACTGAATGACCACCGATCCAGCACGTGTATACTCATCGATAGACAGGCTCCTCCTCCAGCTTCTACCTTGTCTACAGATCCTGTTGTTGCTCCTATCCTAGAACCTTCAGGACTTGATCTTTCCATTGCTTTACGAAAAGGTAAATGTATTTGTACCCTCCATCCCATTTCCAATTTTGTTTCAGTCTCTCGCCTTTTTGCTTCACATCGCTAGATTGTTTCACTATTGTAATCTATTTCTATACCTAAGAATGTCCAAGAGGCTCTTAGCTCACCTGGGTGGCGGCAGGCAATGGAGGAGGAACTCTCTGCCCTTCAGCATACTCAAACGTGAGAGCTCACTACTCTTCCTCCCGGTAAGCATGTTGTGGGTTGTAAATGGGTGTATACTGTTAAATACTTGTTGGATGGTAGTGTGGGGTGTTTGAAGGCCAGACTTGTTGCTAAAGGTTATTCACAGTTGTATGGGGTGGACTATATGGAGACCTTCTCTCTAGTGGCTAAGATTGGCTCTGTCCGTGTCTTAATTTCATTGGTAGTTATGTATGGTTGGCCCTTGTTTCAACTTGACATTAAAAATGCCTTCCTTCATGGTGATCTTATGGAGGAGGTATATATAGAGAAACCACCTGGGCTTATTGCTCAGGGGAATGATGGTAAGATGTGCAGATTGATAAAGGTAATTTATGGGTTGAAACAATCGCCTCGTGTTTGGTTTGAGAAGTTTAGTAAAGTGGTGAAGAATTTTGGAATGAAACAATGCTAGGTTGACCACTTGGTGTTCAACTATGATTCATAAGCCGGAAAGATTTTACTAGTGGTCTATGTGGATGATATTGTCATAACTGGTAGTGACAAATTGGGGATCGATAAACTAAAGGTCTTTTTGCATAACCATTTTCAAACAAAAGACCTTGGGACATTGAAGTATTTCTTAGGTATAGAAGTTGGTAGATCAAAACAAGGTGTAAACATGTGCCAAAGAAAATATATTCTTGATCTGCTAGATGAAACAAGATTATTAGGTGCAAAACCAATTGAAACTCCCATGGAGCCAAATGCTAAGTTGAGCAGTGATACAGGGGAAATATTTGATGATCTTGGAAGGTATAGACGGTTAGTGGGGAAGCTGAACTATTTGACTGTCACGAGACCAGACATCTCCTTTGCAGTCAGTGTGGTGAGCCAATTTATGCAGAACCCTTAGATACCTCATTGGGATGCAGTTCTTAAAATTGTAAGGTACCTGAAGGGAGCTCCAGGCCATAGGTTATTGTACAAATCAGGAGGAAGACTTGAGGTAATTGGGTATACAGATGCAGATTGGGCAGGCTCTGTGTCTGATAGAAGATCTACTACAAGTTACTGCACATTTCTTGAAGGAAATCTTGTGACATGGAAGAGTAAGAAGCAGATGGTTGTGGCAAGGAGCAGTGCTGAAGCCGAATACAGAGCCTTGGCACACACTACATGTGAATTAATATGGCTGAGGAATCTCCTACAAGAAATCGAGTTCTCCATGGATAGACCTATGAAATTGTACTGTGACAATCAAGCTGCACTCCACATCTCATCYAACCCTGTTTTTCATGAGAGAACAAAGCACATAGAGATTGATTGCCACTTTGTGAGGGAGAAGGTCCTTACTAGAGAGATAAGCATAGAACATGTGGGCTCAGGTGATCAATGGGCATATTTGTTTACAAAAGGCTTAAGCTTAGGGAGAGTGAACTATATATGTAACAAGCTGGGATTATATGACATATATTCTCCAGCTTGAGGGGGAGTATTAGAGCTAGCCGAATAAGGGTAGATTAGTCATTTTATTTCTATTAAGTTATGTACTTATGTGGCAGTTTTAATAAAGACTTCCTATCCCATACTTAAGTGGGGGCAGTTTAGTCTTTGTACAACTAATTATAGGCTAATCCATATTAGGATCGACTGATAGGGTTTATGCTATCAGATTCGACTGTTCTTCTTCTTCTTCTTCTTTCTCCCTTACTCTCTACTGGTTCGAACTACTTAAACAGAGCTGTCAAAATATATTTTAATAAAATTCAAAATTATGCAAGATAAATATATTATTTAATAATTTTTTTATATTTATTTGTTATGGCCAATAAAGTAATGATTCATGTGCATAAATAATGCATTGGATTTTTGGTAAGTTAAGAGTTCAAACATAAATTAATTCATTATTGGTTGCAATATTTTACTCTAAACAAACTATTAAGGTGTGTTATTTATACTTAGTGCTAACTTGAGATGCATTATGAAGGTTTGGTTAAGTGAAGCAGTGCAGAATTGGAAGAACTACTACATGAATTAGATATTAGTTGGTGAATAAGCTGCATGTGTAGAATATTTAAAGATCTATGCCCTTTTCTATGGATGTTGATGTTGAATTAAAGCCCATCTATCCATATTTATGAATTAGGAGAGGTTGGGACTTGGGAAGAGTAGTAATAGGCAAATTAAAGGACTGTTAGGTAACAGTCAATGGTTCATGGCTACAGTTTGGGTTTTGTTTGTTTGCCATGTGATGCTTTTTGAAGCTTCACGTGGTTAATGGTCTCCTGCTTAATCAATCATCAGCCACCTACCAATGAGAATGAGAATGAGAATGAGAATGAGAGAGAGAGTTATTATCTCGCTACTGAGACAGACAATCCTGAGAAGAGAATTCACCATTTTAAAACTTTCTCCATGGTTAACTTAACCATGAGTAATCACTAAGAAAACCAATTTAATAATGGGCACGGGTTTGCTAGTGGACCCGTTTAGGGGAGAGAATTCAGAGACCCACAAGAGTATTCCATTTTTTTTACTGCTGTTTACTTGAGACAAAAGCTTCCCATCTCTCAGATGGGTACTGGATCCGACCGGGTCAACCCGGTAGGGACGAGGAATTGGGCCAATCCGATGCAGATCCAAAGTTGTTGTGAAGGTTATGTCACCATCTGATAAGACACGTGGCTATAAAAAAGTGATGACATAGCCACAATGAGATGTGGACTCTCACTGAAAACCTGAGACAGGCCAATATCGTGCGTCTGTAATTTTACGAAACGCTGACGTTTCGATAAAAGCAAAGCCCCTTGTTTGCAGCTTTGTACCCGTTTCTCACTTTTTTTTTTTCAGTTTTTTTTTGTGATGGAGATCCTCCGTCGCACAATGAACTGGATAACTATATAAGATATGATAACCCATCGGTCAAATCTTCTAGAAGCTTGGTGGGTCCCAAGATTGATGAGAACAGGTTCACGCACGCACATGGGCCATCCACTTCCATAACCAGTCCAGTCAATTGGTTAGCCCAAATCTGGAAGGGCCCTCCTTGTTTGACCCATGTGAAAGTAATATATATATATATATATATATATATATATATATATATATATATATATATATCTTGGGCTTCCAAATTAACGGTCCGGATCGATTTGGTAGTGGGTGGGCCATGTTGAGCGAATTGAGGACTACAATTGAATTAACTATTTGGTATTTGGGTAAGGAGGAGTACAGCCTACTAATAGCATTATAGGCTTAGGGCCTGTACATCGATGGTTGAGCCTGCACTGCACTGCAGTGGCCCAAACCCCAAGACTTGACTGTTGGGCCCCCACCCACCAATTACATGGTGTTAAGGAGGAGAGAATATGAATGAAACCATGAATTGAAAGCCCCATGTGACTACTCACTTTATCAAATGGTGGAATTGTGGTTTTGTGGATGTAGGAATAGATCCCAAATTCCCATCCTATTCCCTCATACCAAAGCTTCATGATCTGATGATTGCAGCCATCTGATCGAGACATTTCCAAAGCCATTACATCCAACGGTCGGCACTTTTCCAGACCTTGATGGGTAAGCCGCATGTATGCTGTCCTGGGTGGGATGGGAGTAGCTGATCAGAAAGAGAGAGAACAAGTCCCATTCCAACGCATAACCTTAAGACCAGGAGGTTTGGGTTGGGTTGGCACATTGGTTTTGTTTCTTTTTTACTCTCCTTTTTTGTGATATCTAGAAGACGGAGACGTTGGCCCGAATGGTGGACTAAAACCCATCAAAGATTTTTAACCCAAGTGTTGAGGCTCGTTGATTTGAGCCTACCCAATCTCCAAACAGACACCCACCCTTCTCTCTCTTTCTATTTATATAGAACCTTTGCTGCAGGCTGCAGGCTGCAGCTACAGACCAACGCCTATCGACAGGTTGCTCTTTAATTTGTTTCCAACAACATGTTTATGATGAATAATCTGCAAGTAGATAAGAGGATTGGAGTTGGAGGCGACCCTCCCTCCCAGCTCTCACAAACTACTCATTCAGGGACTGATTGGAATTGGAGGCTAGTTGTTGATGCTTCTTCTTTCTTCCTTGTGGAGGCCACCGGGGATTCCGAGGCTGATTGTGATCCCATCGGCACAACCGCCGGCAACGAATTTTCGACCGTCGACGACGACGATGCCGAGTCATGTACGTCAGATTCATGCAGCAGTGAGTTCATCAATGGTAATACAGTCCACGAGAGCTTCAATGGTTTTGGCGATGATGATGATAATGCCGATGGTTCTGATGAGGATGATGGGCTGTCGGATATTTCATCAGGAGGAGCCAAGTCCAGGGATGAAGGCCAGGACGGAGAGCTAATGAATGAGATGGAGAAGAGCAAACTCTTCTGGGAAACTTGTTTGGCTTCCTGATGATAATTAATTAAGATAAGACATGCATAAGAGCTAGCTGTTGTATGCATGTCTTCATGGGAGCATGACTGATGAGGCTTGCTTCTAATCTTCCGATTGGCAAATCCTTTAATTCTCATTCTCTTCTGTTAAATCTTTCAATTGTATATATGAATGCAAATGATTATGCTTTTTGAGATCAATACTGTAACTTGGGAAAGAACAACAAAAATTTCAGCTCTTCTCCATTTGTTTGTCTAAGATTATTTCTCCTTAATTTTTTAATTTACTCCATTTTTTTTTTCAGTTTTCTCCATCTCCGACAGTGGCGCAATGGCCTTGCTGTTCATGGGGTGGGACCGAATAATGGTGGAGGTAAAGTTTGAGTCTTTTTGGGTTTGGTTTTGCCCGAATTTATACCTGCACCTTCCATGGTCCAAGCCAGCTTCCTTTAGATTGAAGAATATTTTGGTCGTCAAAGAGCTGTGGATCTGGTAGTTTAAAGCTTCAAGTGAAGAAAAAAATAAAGCTGGATTCCTTGCATATATTTAAATGAAAAGGAGGAAAATTAACAAACAAAAAAAGGAAAAAAAAAAAAAACAGAGATTCTTGCACTTGCATCTCTCTTTGTGGATCTGGTAGCAGTTTAAACAACAAGAATAAAGAAATCAAAAGAACCCTAGCTACCATCTTTGTAGATGACAGAAAAAAAATAATTAAAGAAGAAAAGGTTCCTTGCATCCCTGTTTGGATTATATTAGAGAAGCACATCTTATGGGCACCTAACTTTTTAATTTTTATTTTATTTCAGTCATTCATTGCTAATTGGCTAATTCCATGGCTTTAAGTAACATAAAGAAGCTCGCAGGTCGCAGCTGACTGGGTTGTTATCACATCTTTTTGCTTTTAGCTAGACGCATGGATGCATGGGGAAGGCTGGTTGTGGTAGCTAGAGAGAGATATATATCTCAATTCTGGTCTGTTCCCAGATCATTAATTCATCCCCATGAAAGTCGGTCGGCTGTATGCTGTAAGGTGTTCTTCTTTTTATTCTCTGTAACAGACAGAAACATCTACACTAAAAAGTCTAAAAGATTGTGATGTTATCTGTTAGCCACATGAAAGTAAAGGAGAAAACACATGGACCCATTTGCATTGGCTTTGTCTGATCAACTTTGGTTTTTATTTTTTTTGTGCCAATTCTAGCAAAGATCCTTCTCAAATTTGTCGTTTCATTCTTCTAAAATTGTGTGATTGAAATAATTGATGTCAGATCTCTCACAAACTGTATCATGATGCCACCATGTAGATGATGATAAATGTTTTGGAGAATGGAGCAGAAGGCAAACAAGAAAGGAGACTCTGGTCTGGTGCTCATCATGGGAGGTGGTTCAACTGACAGGTGGGTTCAGTTTTGGTAGCCCCATATATTAACCAATGGCCATGTTGGGGAAGACATTTTATTAGTAGCTTCAATATAAGCTAGGATGATCTTAGAGAGGTATATATAATTTGGTTTCATCAGTGAGGGATATAAGAGAGAGCTGGGAATCAATGAAGGATGTGTAATGTTAATAAATATAGCTGAAAGCCTGAAAAACCTCTCTCTCTCATGCTTTTCAAAACCGGACCAGATCAGATGGTCAGACCGGAAAATTAGGAATGGAGGTGACTGATTTCGTTTTATCCCAGAATATTATTTCGTCAAAAACTGTTGATTTAATCAGAAAATCATTAATTCAGGCGGTCGAATTGTTCTAACCGTCCAATAATTTTAGTTGTTTTTTATATTTTAAAATTTTAATTTTTTTATCAAAATAAGCTATCTGTTCAGTTTAAATAGTCAAACCATTCGATATATTCGATTTTAAAAAACCTGATTCACTCTCTCTCTCTCTCAAACTCTCTCTATATATCAAATAAATAACCATACACGCGAAGTGAGAGATTGAGTGGTTGTGGGGCAGATGTGGGGCCGGCGTTATTATTGGTTACACACAGTTGGAAAGATGTGCTTATGAAATAATATTGCCTCTATGTTGATGCTTTAAAACACTTTTGACAATTAGCAACATAAAATATTTTATAGACAAATCTAGTCAGGTATCATTTAAAAATTAAAACAATATACAAAAGTGTCCTCCCTTGAGAGGCTCTATTTGGTCTGTAGAGAAATAGAAAGTTGAGGAAAGTTCTAAGGAATAAATAAAAACCCTTTCAAAAAATCACGATTTCCTCCTGCAGTTGGTCAAATGGGCCTGGGCCTGGGCCCCTTAGCATGGGTGCTGCTCTTTTTTGTTGTTGATTTCCTTGTATCTCCAGGTTCTTTTTATCCAAAAAATAAATAAAATAAAAATTATTTTTTGATAATAAAATAAAACATTTAGGCTGGTTTGGTTTCATATTTTCAGTGCAAAATTCATTTGGACAGGTGTATATGCAAGGGAGTACAAAATAAGCTGAATGTAAATTCTGATTTATTTTTGCTTCAGGTGTGACTTTATCTTGGTTGTCTGTGAATAGTAAAATAAGTAAAATGGTGCGATCCCACCTTATATGTAAGATAAGGAGGTAGGGGGGTTATTTGTTTGGAAATAAGGTAAGAAGCAAGGTGATGTGATCTCCACTTTATATGTGAGATGCAAAATTTACACCACTAGTGAATGCAAATAAGATAAAATTACAAATTTTATATCAGCTAGGACTGCAAATCATAATTACAAATCAAATTAAACAAAGGCAAAACTGAACTGGAAGGTTTGTATCTGGTTCAGATTTGCAGTTCAACCAAACGCAGGGTTAGGAAATGATTTTTCTCAAGGTATTACTTTCTTTAGCCCCAAACTTTACTCTAGATGGAAGGGTGGCCACCTTCAAATTTATTAATCGTCATAATCTTCATGAAAAACCCTTCTAAGACGACTCACAGGAATATGTGAAAACTTTCAATTATTGCCCAACTTCAAGTATCTATTAAGAAGCATCTCTAATAACTCTAACCCCTCCACCATCGCTTAGATTCACGCGACTCAGTTTGGATCAGGTAGACACAATATTGTAAGCATGTTCAATGAGTATTTGAAAATTTTTTTGACACCAGTCTCTTAAAATACCCTCACCCCACCCTTGAAAAAGATTAAACCCCACTTTTGAMAGTTGTCAAAATACTTATTAAGTAGTGATATAAAGCGATACAGCATAGAAAATTCTCAAGCAACCATCGAATCCCCCTTCTAATCTCCTTTACCGGAATACTTATTAAGTAGTTGTTACTCCTGAGTCCTGACATACTTGGGAGCTTTTTGAATATTATTAACATCAATAAGCCATTTTTTCACTTTAGCAATTGACACATTAGAGGGGAACAATTGTCTTCAAAAACTCTTCTAAATTAATGTCTCATTTCAAATGATCCAAAGAATGATTGATGGAGTGACGGCAATAAAATGATCAACTTGAGAATCATGTTTACACAATTTTCACCAACTTCTAACCCAATCAACAATATGTTGTGATGGATTAATATTGATGTTAAATAGTTCCGAATGTTTTGAGCCATTTAAACCATCTACTAATAAGTGATTGAAGGTTTCAAGGTATTACTTTGTTTTAATTATTTAAACACCATATGCTAAACTACCGGCTTAGGTGATGTTTGGAATTGATGAGGCCCATTTGTGCAGCCCAATCTCAAGCCACCACGTTTCCTTGAATAAAATGCTCAAAGAATTTGCCGATGACCTAAACTAGCTAGCCCGATCGCCAAACCAACCAATCGGCTTCACTCAGACACCTCTAGTGCGCTTAAGATCCCAATAAGCCAGTAGTCTCCCGACAGTATTAGAACTCCTCAACAAATACAACACCCCCTTTTATAAATAGGTAAGATCAAGGTTTTTAAAACTGATCTGAAAAACGAACTGGTTAAGGGTTCAGTTCTTGGGTCAAATGGTTCAACTATTAGAATCAAATGAAAGGCCCACTCTGACAAAAAATAAAAACAGTCAAAACCGTTGAATGGTTCAAACGGTTCAACCATTCAGATCAATAATTTACTGACCAAATCAACATTTTTTTGGCAAAAATCCGATTCTAATCCGGTTTTGAAAACCATGGATAAGACACCCCAGATAGAGGTACGCATACTATAACCCTCCTTTAGCCTTCACCTCGCCTCCTTTTTTGCTGTTTGGTGCATCAAAGARTTCACCTAAAGGATATACCTTAGGATTCTTTGTTTTTCTAATAGGTGTCTTTGGAAGAAACTGGGTTCCTACAACCTCATTGAGTCGTCCAGTTATTGATCTCATTCATCTTTTTTGGAGTGGTTGTTTCTACTTGAAAGGCTTACACATTAACACCACCTAGGCATTTTGGGTTTAAAAGTCAAATTTCTCTTTGGTGGAGACTATTTTGGGTTAAAACAATTATAGAACATTTCTACTGGAAAAGTAACCATGGGGTGTCGGGGCAAGTGTCATAATTGATTTCTCCTTCATCATCACAATACAATGACCTAGCTCTTAATTAGTTGGCATCCTACATGGAAGCCTAGAAACTAGGCATGCCATCGGATCGGATTCATCTAAATCCGAGTTTGATTTGACATGGTTGGATTTTTTGAATTTCGGATTTTAATCTGATTCTGACTGAAGCTATCTATTTCAGCAGTTGAATGGTCACAATTGCTGAATGTAATATCATTAAAACAAAATCTATAATCAATAATTTTTACTCAAACATTTTGAAACAATATTGTAATCTGTAAAATTTAAATTTTTATTTCACAAATTTTGAAATAATCTATAATTTATATAGAATAAATGAAAACTTATGGTCAAGAAGAAAACAGTACATGAGAACTCTATGGTCAAAAAGAAAACGTAGGTGAGAAAAGAACGGCAACGACGACTTAGTTGTTGTAGAGAGTGAGAGTTGAGAGAGGAGAGAACGGTAGCAACCTAGCAAATGGCAAGGTGAGATAGGCAACAGTAAAAGAGGAGAAGTGAGAAGAAAATGTCGATTGTTGAAGTGTCAAATGAGGGTTTAGGATTTTAGGGCTGACCGACTAAGGGCTTGAGGAACATATTTCCTCATTTACCCCTAAGAAGTTTTATATATTCCATTAATGTAAAAAAGCATATAATACAAAATAGATTTATGTTTATAAATTTATCGGGTCAAATGGGGTGAATCCGAGTTCAATCCAATTTTTAGTCGGATTCTACTTCTGCCATCCGAATCCGATCCGATATGACATTTACCTCATCCAAATATGAGATTATCGGATCAGATATCGAATTGAGTCGCAGGTTTACGGGTATCGTTGACAGGCCTAGTATAAACAAAGATTATTTTCTTGGTTTTATGCTTCTAGAACCATTAAACTTGCATCTATTAATCTATGCGTAATAACAAGCCAATTATCTAAAAGACATTTATTTTTAATTTTGAGCATTGGATGAGAGTCGTCATAGGAGCTAGGGTGTTATGAATTGAATAAACATTTCACTTAAAAGTTTTTAGGTAACAATGCAAATACCAAACACGATACTGCTCAAAACACTTGTTCAATGCCTAATCGCACAAATACTACTAAACATGTTTTTTGTCAAAAATGCTTGTATTGACATCTTGATATGAAATGCAATACATACATACATATATACATACATACATACATATATGTATGTATGCATGGAATACATATATTATAAGAGTATTGGGATAGATAGAGGGTGGAAAGCATGGGTGCGATGTCTTAGTTTCATTGCCAGCCGGGGTGTCCTTATTTATGGACATTTGAACTTTAAATTTTGCGTTATTAATGTATTTGTGGATTTATATGGGTTGATCATTCCGTTGTCTCCATGCATTTAATATTCACCAAGAATTCATATTTTAAAATTGTCTTTTTGATACTCTCCACAATGTTGATATTTTGGAACCTTGCCTATAACCACTCTTATTGAAGTTCAAACATGACAGTGTTTTCTTGCTCTTAACTATTAAAACCCAAGTTGCTTCTTACAAGATATATACATACATTCGTGCATACAGTCATATATATACATACATACATGTATATGTATATTTTAGAAAATATGATGATAAATAAAAATCCTTAACCACTAGATGATATAAGAATATTAGTAACAAATGAAGAGCTGAATTGCCTATTCCCCTTAAATGTATTAGTTGTAAGGCATTCCAAATATAGGTGTAATGAAATTGGAATGAAATAATGTAATAAAATTGAAAAATAAAAATTTAGAATGGAATTAGAAAAGAAAATTTACAAATGACTTGAATTGCAACATGAGATGTGTTAGCTTGTAGATAGGGATGCAAACGGATAGAATCGGATTTGAATCAGGGCATATTCGAATTCGATTYGATCCGAATACCCGATCAGATCTGATAGGACTCGATTTGAATTTGAATCCTATCGGTAAGTTGGATCTTCAGATCTGATCCAATCCGACTTGTTTTCTTTAAAAAATAATAAATTATTAAAAAAATAGTGTACTAATTTAAATAAAGTAAAAACAAAAAATACATGTATTTTATAAATAAATAAATARCATATATGCTTATATTTATAAATATATAATATATCTTAGATCGGATAAGGGGTTGATCCGATTTTGACCAAATAGGATCGAAGCATGATCCAATCCATTTGCACCCCTACCTGTAGACTTTAAGCCCCATAGCCCAGCTCAGCTCGGGGATGCAGGCTGTGCTCGGCATGACACGATACTGTATTGACCCATGTTATATTTCAGGTTGTGTTTGGTGTAAAAGAAAAGGTAGGGAAATGACAGAGTTTTCCTACCTTTTCTTTCAAAAGCCTGAAATTTCTAGGTCGAGATGAGAATGATCACCCCTAAATTAGTCCATATAAACATGCCTCTATAACTGTTACTGTTGCCTAGAGCTTATGGTTAAGGGTGTTAATGGACCGGTTTTGGACTGGAGTCCAAAATCAATTTGAATGGATTGGACGGACCAACAAAACATATTGGGTTGGACCAATCCAGTCCAAAATATTTATTAGATTGGATTGAACCTAGTCCATTCATAATAAATTTATATTGGATTGGGTTGGATTAAGCCAATGTCTAGTCCATTGATGTAAGATAAGAATATAGGTGTCAATGGACTGGGTTTGAGTTGAAACCAATCTAAGTTAAAACGAATTGGAACAGGTTAGACAGTCCAGACATTGAATTAGACTGATCTAAAATGGTCCAAAATATTCATTGGATTGGATTGGACCTGGTCCATTTGTAACACTCACATTGGACTGGATCGGATTGAACTAAATCCAATCCAATTGACACCCCTAGTTATGGTTGTCTTTAAGTTGAGAAACAACTTAATCAAGCCTGAATCGTGTTAGTGGAAAATACATTTTTGATGAAAAATGTGTTCCCATTTTGGTTAAAAACATCCATTTGATGTTAGCGTATCTTTAGTTCATTTTATTAATACTATATAGCATGATAGTATGTTGATCATTTTTAGTTTAATTTATGGGAAAATTTAGGAATTGCTTTCAAGACTAATTGGGCAGCTATAAAATATCCTATTCGGATTATAATCTGTTTCTGGAACTTAAATCACAACCCTCTTACCACATTTACAATCCTTTGGCTTGTATTTAAGGTACCTAGCATGACTGGCACTTGTGGATTGAGAAGAAGACATCAATACGTAAAGGGAATCAACATAAACTTACCACCTTCTTTGTCAATAGCCGGTTGTAGTTGATTGTTGAATAGGGGAGCCTTCCTTGTCGTTCATTCAACCCAGTTTGAAGAGAAAGAACCTTTTTTTTCCTTTCTTTTGACGCTCAAATGAAAAGGGTAAAATGGTTAGAAAAATATCATAAAGGATACTTTTATCATTTTGAAATTATTTAATTCGCACCTAAAATCGTGTGGCGGTGTTGATTGACAATCGGTTAATGGTAAAAACCTATTAGACAATTTTTAGAAGTTTAAATACTACAATAACACGTTTTAAAGTTCAGAGACTGACTTAACACAACCCCTAAAAGTACATGATACTATTTAAGAATTTTCCCTTAATTTATTTATACTATTCAATATCTGATTTCAACCGCTGCCATGCCATATATGCTCCATACTAGCATAAATAGAGCATATGGGGTGGGGGGATCCACTCTCTCTTACTACAACCCTAACAAGGTAGAAAATGTGTACAACCGTTTATCCATGTATTTGTAACATCTCCCCGTGAATAATAAATGAGATATTCCCAATAGGCGCCTATGATGTGCTGTAGATATGGATGCAGGGACAGTTTTCTGTTGTTTGCACAAGGAGATCCGAACTCAAAATATAAAATATTTTGGTGGTATGGACGTGAAGCCGTGGCAAGTATTTTGGTCATTATCAGATTAATTTCTTAATAAAAATAGAAAATATTATTTTTGTAATGGATTAATAAAACTATAATATTCAAATCCAATAAAAAAAACCCATGCCGTTGCTGACTTGCTGTCATGCTGATAGAATCGAATTCGAACCCATACAAAAGTCAAGCCCAGCCCAACCCAACCCATACAAGAACTCGGGTTGGGCGAGGGCGAGAGAAGACAAGAAGATGCGAAGTAATGCATCTTCTTCATTTCAACCCAAACACATGTCAATTTCACTGTGGAGCCAGAGACGCAAACTCGTTGATCTCTTGCAGTCTCCCTCCACCACTACCAAACAGCTCAAACAAATCCATGCTCAACTCCTCCTCCAAAATTTATTGCCACATTGTTCTCTCTACTCGTACAATTCTGTGCTCTTGGGGTATGCAAACTCGCCCGCACCAACCGATGCAATCGCTTTCTTCGCGACCCAAATGGGCCATCTTGCCTGGAACAAGTTCACCTTCCAGTTCCTTCTTAAAGCCACTTCCAGGTCAAAGTCAATTATCCACACTGCCCAAATCCATTTAATGGCTTTAAAGCTTGGATTTGGTTCTTACAGTAATATTATGAACGCAAGCCTTCATTGCTACGTAGAGTGTGGTCGGATAGCTGATGCACAAAAGTTATTCGACGAAATGCCTTGTAGGGACGTTGTTTCGTTCAATTCGTTGATTCATGGATATGCTGAATTGGGGAATATGGATTTAGCGTTTCAGCTTTTTCAACAGGCTCCTGCTCAGAATGTCATTACTTGGACTGCCTTGGTGGTTGGATTGTCCAGGAATGGTGATATATTTGCCGCTAGACACGTCTTTGAAGAGATGCCTGAGAGAGATTTGGTTTCTTGGAATGCCATAATCTCTGGTTATGTGAAAAATCAGGACCCAGTTGAGGCCTTGCAATTGTTCCGTCGTCTGTTGACTGAGAACTTGAAACCCAATTCAATTTCCATATCTACTGCACTATCGGCTTGTGCGAGTCTCGGAGCTTTGGAGGCTGGAAAGTGGATCCATGTTTTCATTAACAAGAATCGGTTTCGGTTGGACCCGTTTTTGGGCTCTGCGCTGATTGACATGTACTGCAAGTGTGGAGTTGTGGAATTGGGTGTTGAGGTATTTTGGCGTTTAGGCGAGAAGAACTCTTGTACTTGGAATGCTTTGATCAATGGGTTGGCCATGAATGGCCATGCTGAACTAGCCTTGCAGATGTTTGACTACATGAGGACTGATGGTCTTTGTAGACCAGATGAAGTCACCTTTGTTGGAGTCCTCTTGGCTTGCAGCCATGGAGGGTTTGTGGAGGAAGGCAGGAGGCATTTCTATTGCACCTTAAAAGAGTATGGGGTTACCCCAGTACTGGAGCACTATGCTTGTTTGGTGGATCTTCTTGGACGGGGTGGGCTGCTATTGGAGGCAGAAGAGGTTATAAGAACTATGCCAATCACACCTGACGTGGTTGTTTGGAGATCTCTTCTGGGTGGTTGTATACTTCACAAGGATGTCAAATTGGGTGAAAGGGTTCTTCTAGAAATGGAAAGTTGCAGCAGTGGGGACTATGTGCTTCTGTCTAACTTATATGCTTCAGTTGGGAGATGGAAGGATGTTGAGAAAGTAAGAAAGATCATGAAGGATAGAGGGATTGAAAAGGTACCTGGTTGCAGTTCCATTGAGGTTGATAACATGATCCATGAATTTATCTCTGGTGACAAGTCTCATCCTAGATATACAGCGATCTGTGAGAAGTTGGAGGAGCTGGGTAGGAAGATGTATGAGGATGGATATTCAGCAGAGACTTCTGTGGTGTTATATGATATAGAAGAAGAAGAGAAAGAGCAGGCACTGGAGCATCACAGTGAGAAGTTGGCAATTGGGTTTGGCCTTATTAGCACTGTTCCTGGATGTACTTTCCGGATTGTAAAGAACCTTCAGATTTGTACTGACTGTCATACTGCAACCAAATTTATATCAAAGATCTGCAACCGGGAAATAGTGATTCGTGATCGAATCAGGTTCCACCATTTCAGAGATGGAATTTGTTCTTGTAATGATTATTGGTAGGAAGCAACAGAAATGGTTTTGGAAGAGATACTTGTACATGATAGAAATTGGACAGGTTTGTCTGGCTTGACGAATCTAATGATCAGGATGTCTAGAAGTCCCCCTGGCCCTGGGAGATAATAAAGTGTATACGAGTAGACCTGCATATCCCTATTTTAACCATGTTGCTGCAAACACTGTACCAAGATGTTTCTGCAAGATGTTTTAGTTATATGGTGCATGAACTACCCACACTAGCATAAGGTGGTATATGGTGCATGAACTACTGCAGAGTAGTGGCATTTGGCATTATTCATGCCTTGCCTTCACAAGAGGAACTTAACCATCAAAGCCCTTCAAATTTTTTAGAGTAGGTAAAATATGGTTTGGAGAAGGCATACGGATCAACATCTCAACATCAACCCACTAGTTGGTGTTGGCCTAGACGGGTCTATCTGCATGATGTGAGGCACAGTTAAACTGTGACTGAGTTTCATATGGGCATGCATTGGCCCAAGTATTTCTTCATTGATATTTCCTCATTCTTTTCTGGAACAAGTTGACTTTCAATTGTAAATGTTATCATATATATTCACATTACTGTTCAAAAAAGTCCTTGGCAGGCATGTATTCTTTTATGATATTCCTATTTCCTTTCTAGATGAATTATTTTCAATTGTAAATGTTACCAAGATAATATCAACCATTCCTATTGAAGCAGAATAAAGTTCAGTCAAAGTTAAAACTGAATTTCTCAAAGTTGCATAAGTAAACTACTCTCTATTCTCCTTTTGCAAATGAGGTTAGGTCTGGCCTAGTGCTGAACCACGTCTGCTACATTTGCGACAAAAAAAAAAAGCACTCTACCATACACTAGTCAATTTTTGTATTTTATGGATGTTGGATTTGACTGCTGAGCATAAATAAATCATGAACGCTTAGAAAATCACAAATCCTTTGACACTGAAAGTTTGAAACATACAATACAAGCACAAAGTTCAGCGTAGAGCCTGAACACAAGGTACCCCCCCCCCCAACTAACAAGTAACAACAACAACAACAATCCACACCACAAACAAGGCACTTCCAACCTTGCCAGTAAAAGCCAATTCAGCAAAAAATTGCAGATGTTGCAATTGTTGTAGAAAGGAAATCAAAACCTGCTGGACAACAACAAATATGAAACTTCAGTTAGTGGATTCCCCAGACACAAGTAAGGGCAAAGAAGATCCATGTGGAAACTCCATCCACTTATCTATATCTCCACTGTTTTTACATGCTTTTGGAGGGATCTGTTCACTGGTTGTTTCTCCCATAGAAATGTCACTTGTTCCTGAGTCTTCCGCATCACTTGTACTCAAGCCTGAACTCCCATTTTTACTGTCAGAAAACAAAATATCAGATTGTGTGTTGAGGCAAGAGCAGCCGCTTGGACTGATATGCTCCCTCCTAGGTTCTCTAGCCGATTTCTCGGTGCCGTCACTTGTGAGCTCTTCATTTTCATCAAACTGCCTCAAGAAACATTCTTCAATTTCATTTAGCTGGTCATGTACAAAATCATCACATCTGCTATCACTATGACGGGTGTGATCATCGTAATCCGAAGTTGGTTCCTTCAATTCACAGATTGTGTCCATCTCTTGCTGACTGTCGTAGTCCTCATCAGTTTGTAGATCTGATGAATGAGATGAAAAGGGTGAATACCCTTTTGCAGTCTCTTCACGTTCCCTTAGTGTCTTTGTAATCAGGGTCTTGAGCAAGTTCATGACTTGAACAGCATGCATCAAAGCTGTCAATGGATCAGACATCTGGACAAAGGAAGTTTTTTTTGRTATTTAGCAGGATTAGTTTACATCAGAACCTATGGATGGGCATAGCGCGAACTGCACTGGAAGTGTTAAATCTGTCAATTAGTCAATTACCTGAGTCATATTTGGAGCAAAGATCATTGCAATGTTTCTTGCATTCATCTTGTTGGATTCTTCTTCCTCAACAACATCAGCCATAAGATCAATGACCCAGTTGAGCAATGCAGCTTGAGTTGGTGGGAGCTGCTTCACAAGTTCTACACAATCCTCTTCTGTGTTGCAGTTGAGGACTTCTTCAGGGGAAAGCTCATCCAATACACCTGCTGGAAGTTCTCGAAACCAAGCCTTAATCAACCCTGCCAAACAGTGGACATCAATGTTTTCAGGCACAATACCCCTGTTCAGCTGGTCCCTAACATGCTCCTCCTGACTATTCTCAGGGTTGATCCGGAATATTCCTTCTGCCTACATACCCATTTCAAAGGAATCGGTAAGAGAATTTGAATTAGCACTTGGGACAACCTACACTTTTGGTGCAGTTAATACATTAACATCAGTCTCGGACGGTGAAGGTGAACGAGTTTGTACCTTTAAACCACCTTGTGAGTACAACCTTTCTTGCATTAACAATAAAATAGAAGGGACACTATTCCCCCTAGAGTCGTAGGAACACTGCATTGATTCTGCAGAGACGCCAAAGACACTTGCACTGCAGTAAAAGAAAGCCACCAGTTAACATTATTGTACTCATAACTCAGATGCAAATAGATCTTTTCAAGTTCAATTTGCAGAGCTAGAGGAAATATAAATAAAATGGAGAGAAAAACCTAAAGTTGGTAAAATGGAGAGAAATATAAATAACAATAGGGTGAAAAACTGCAGAAGAATCATTATTAACCAAGAATTCCTGCAGAAGAATCATTTCTAATAACAATAGGGTGAAAAACATTTAAGCAAGCATAGAATAGAAGAAAAACCAGAACTGCAAAAGCCAGTTTAAGTAATTAATACTCATTTAATGTTGTATTTATGGCGTTAAAACCTATTTAGTTTGTCTAGAAGAAAAAACCATAACTGCAAAAGCCAGTTTAAGTAATTAATACTCATTAAATGTTGTATTTATGGCGTTAAAACCTATTTAGTTTGTCTATAAGTATCGGGACAGTTTAGATTACAACTGCATCACTCCTACATTAAATGGAGCCCTTCCTGGCTCCTGTATAGGTGGGTTATCTAATTTGGCCACATAATCTTACCAACTATCCCAAATTACCTTTTTTTAATAGTCTTTTCTTTCTAATGATCCTCACAGGTCACACAGCTTTTGAAGGGAGTCTCTTTTTACAATGAACAGCTCCTTCAAAGGTTACACCCAATTCATATCTCCTTAAGCACTGTTAGATTCCATTTACTAGAATCTCTCAGATCGAGGCCTCAAAATACATCTCTTAGAACATTGTTCAACAGTTCAAGGAATAAACATTTATCCATCTAGCTGTAAGTAGGAAGGCTTCAATTAAGATTTGAGCTACTAATATTACCAGAAGACATTGCACTTCTTGGTGATTAAATAATCAAAACCCAGTGATCTGAACAGTCAATTTTTCTTTCCTTGAGCTTCGAAACCACTAGTTTTCTTATCCACAAATTATATAAAGGCAAAAAGTCTGCAACGAAATAGCATCAGTTCTTGCATTCTAGGAGAGATGCATAGATCAAATTTCTGTATTTTCAAGAGTACCCAGGAGAAAAGGAGAGACAAATAAAAACCTGGCGCTAGGGACTCGACCGGGGATCTCGACTTCGAACTCAACAGGAAGGCCGAGGAATCCGTTAAATCGGTCGAATGTGACATGAGTGATGTGRCGGACATTGGTTGGCAGCCCAATCTCCATCTTGTGAACAGCGGAGATGACATCTTCCTGTCGATCGACACGGCAAGTGACCATGGATTTCCTTATAGTAGCTATGAGAAACGCAACGAGAGAGAGCTGGTTTTGGTCTTCAGCTCCTCTGCTTCCTCCTTTGCCACCACCTTCTCTGCAACCAAGCCCCTTGGAAATCATAACCAACCCTGTCATCTCTCTCTCTCTCTCTTCTGAGTTTAACAGAGGAGATAAAGAGATTTTAAATCCAAGGACGTTATTTTGTTGAGTTGCGTTGAAGTGGGTTTGGAGTTTGAAGTTCTGAACTTCCAAACGGCCAACAATTTCAAATTTTTAACGCCTACTCCGACATTAAAATGCCCTTGCATTTGTTCTAAATATCGGTAATTACCACTCCGTATGTCCGCAGTCCGGACCATATTATCCATATACCAGAAATACCCTTCCAGTCCTTTTGTCTCTGGGGTAGGTGACCGTTGGAGAGGTAAAATTTTTAGAATGATCTTGGGCCGCACGTCCTCTATGGGGCCCACTTCTTCGATGCTTATCGGGAGGTGCACCGAGAGAACTCCAAGACGATCCAACGGCATGACGCCAATCAGGACGACGCATCGGAACCAGTGCTTGCTTTTACCGTGCGACCACTGTTTAATAAAAAAAAAAGACAAAAGAAAAAGGAAAATAAATTCTTGTCTAGTGTGTGTGGGCCTGTGGGGGGTTCAGGGGGTAATCATTTTGGGCCGGGTCTGGGCCCAATACTTAAAAACTGGTATTCTGTCTGTGTTATTTTATATTATATAAAGTATAACATAAATTGTATTTACAATATATTATCATATAATATAAAATATTATATATTTAATATTTTTATTTAAAAAGTCATACTGGTCCAACCCGATCCAGGCCTGTGTGGGCTCGGGCCCAGGCTTATATTTTAGGCCCAAAGGGTATGGTTTTCAAACATGTTAAGGTGATCAATGTCCTTAAAAGTGCGATAATTCCTGTTTCAATGATCAATTGACCATAATGCCCTTCTTTTGGTAAAGATAATGCCTTCGTATTTTGAGCAATTAATCAGTTATCGTCGAAATATTTAAGTCAATATGGTAGGAAGAGACATTTATTAAATCTATTTTGCCTTTAAAGCAGTTTATTATGTGCAATTAATTGAATCTTTTGTGTTTTAACTTTTTAAGTATACAACTGGAACTAGGGTTGTTTAGCTTTTGCATAATTATTGAGTGGAATTGGGATCCACAACAGTCATAAATGCAAGTGAGACATTGAGTGTTGTGGGTCATATGTATCTATAGCTTATATATAATTGATTGGTCCAACAACAGCCAGTAAAACAACTATCAAATTCAGCTAATCCAATGTCTCATTACTGCTATGGGGAACTATAGGAGTTCGAATTTGGTTCCAACAGCAACTGCAGCATTGGGAACATTTCCTTGATGTTCCCTATGTAATGGCTGTTGGGATCGTGTATTGGGATTTGGGAAAGGAAACCAGTGAGAGCATATTAGATACAAGCCTCTCTCTCTCTCTCTCCCCTCGTACCCAAAATAATATAAATGCTTTGCATAGGCAACAAAGTTATAGGAAAGACTATGAAGAAGAGGAATTGTTGCTTGATTCACTTAGGCTGCGTTTGGTTGGAATGTGATCTTATTTGCACTAATACAAATGTATGAGAGGAATGCAAATAAAAATAATGCAAATTCTGGTTTAATTTTGTTTTAGATTTTATTTCATTTTGTTTCACGTTTTTTTTTTAAACTTTATTTGTACTACAAACAAACAAAATAAGGTAAATTTTGAAATAAAAAATAAATCAGAATTCACATCCTAAATCATTTGCACTGTCATAGTTTTGCATCAGTGCAAATTTATTTGCACTGTAACCAAACACAGCCTTAGGATTTCAAAAATAGGAAGTAAAAATATGTTAGGCTATGTTTGGTTTGAAATAAAAGGTAGGGAAATGCAAGAAAACCTGTACCAAACACAACCCTTAAGGATAGATGGTTCAATTAGTGGCCAATATTAGCGGCAAATGTTAGTAGTAGATTCAATCTCCAATCTAACCTAACTACCAAAAAAAAATCTCCAATCTCTACTACGCATTATGCATTAAGGCCTGCAACAAAAGTAATTTTTATGTACAAATTAAAATGAAAATAAAAGTACATGATCAAGGAAAATTATAAAGACAAGGCATCAAAAATTGCCCAAGTGCAAGTGTGTAACTTGAATAAGGGTGCAAGTCGGGTTGGCCAGAGTTAGCATTTTGCAGTGCTTCGCACCTGGGTCTTAGGGCCAGGCCCATTCAAATTTTGACAAAAGTTCAGTTCGAACCCATCCCCAAAAAAGGTTGCTTTTGAAATGAAATAGAATGGATTTGAATTTAGATTTATTTTGTATTATTTTATATGCATCTGCATCTGCACTGTACATATTTATATTTGTACTGAGCGTTAAAAATAATAACTTGACAATGAATAAATATTGCAAATATAGAATTTTAAATCTTCCCTCCAAAATTAATAAATATAACAAAAATATAAAAAACTCTATCAGAAAAAATTTGACATTGAAAAATTAGATTCCAGAGATTAGTACCTCTCATGGAGATGGGCTTCAGTCAGGTGCAAGGCCCGTTTGAACAGTCTTTATAGAATGGGAGATATTCCCAATGCAAAGCTATGATGACCGGGCTTTGCACTGAACAGCTATTGTGCTTCATATCGATATTTTGGATGTGCGGTTGCTGGGTGAACGTTGCCAGTAGTTAGTAGATTTCAATTCTAATTTTAAATGGTTCCATGTAAAACTCTACAGATGGCGTTTTACACCGATAACGTTTTATACTAAAAACAAATGCAGCCTTATGAACTATCTAATTGGGGTCCTTTCTTGCAAAACTAAAAGCAGCAACTTAAGGGGACCGTTTGGGAGGGCTATGTTGGTAGAACTGTTTCCAAGAAGCCACTGAAATAGCTTCAAACACCACTTCATGGCTTTACTAACCAGCCGGTTGGCACCTTTGCAATTCACTGTCCATCTTAAAAGAATCACTTTTTCATCTAAAACACCCTTTTATACCTTACATTAAATGATATAAATACCCTGTACATCATAAGTGTTTTAAGACTCGGACTGGAGTAAAAAATGGAATGCTCTCTAGGTCCCGGTTTTGTCAGTTAACCAGGTGGTTTGCCTGTCCAATCTGCCAAAATCGTTATTTAACCGAGACCTAGAAAGAGTCTGACCGTCCGGTCCGGACTGAGTCTTAAAACAACATTGGTATACATGCAAATTGTAGAACAAACAAGAGAGGAGTGGATCTTATATTTATACTCTTCCCATAGCATTTCCATCTTTTACCCATATTTTGATTACACACCCTGCATTAATTCAAGTTGACTGCAACAATTGAGCTTTTATTTATAACAAAAAAGGGGGTCCTCTTCTTTTAGTCATATTCTATGTCATGCAAGGGCAATTTTGTCATTTAAAAGAAAAATACATAATTCTGTTTTAGAAAATGAAGAAGATACTGAGGGAAGATGCAAAAAGGCCAAGGCAAAATAACAACACAGTAGTGGCAGGCAAAGACAAATGTTTTGGCATCATCGTGGGCCCTCAGCCCACTGAGCTCACTCCACGCCAGATTCTCACTCTAAAGTCCAAACTCCCAAAGTTTTGCTATTTTGAATTTCAAATCCTGCATCCCGTTGTTAATTTGCTTTATACTGTAGTGAAAAAAAGAAAGTTTGAATGATCAAGGTATCTTGGCTTAAAAAAGCCAAAAAATTAAAAAATAAAATATATAKAGAGAGAGAGAGAAAATTAAAAAGGGTTGGGGCTGTCTTAGGGGCTGTGCAACCAATAATGACGCTCCACGAGGGCCATAGAGTCTGGATTGGCTGAACTTGGGGGCTGTGCTATCAATAATGAGGCCCCACGAGGGCCATAAAGTGTATAAGGTCACCAACTCACCTGAAGTCTGGATTATCTGAACTTGGGAGCTGTCTTAGGGGCTGTGCTACCAATAAGGACGCCTCACGAGTAAGGGTGTCAATGAACCGGTTTTAGATTACACCTCGTCCAGTCTAAAAATTAATTTATGGAYGGACCAACAAGACATATTAGATTGGACCAATGTAGTTCAAAATATTTATTAGATTGGATTGGATAACAAATTTATATTGGATTGGATTGGATTAAGCCAATATCTGATCCATTGATATAAGATAACAATATATGTGTTAATGGATTAGATTTGGGTTGAAATCAATATAAATCAAAATGAATTTGAACAGATTGGACAGTTCAAACATTGAATTGGACTTGTCCAAATTATCCTAAAGCATTCATTGGATTGGATTGAACCTGGTCCATTTATAATGAATTCATATTGGACTGGATCGGATTGGACCAAATCCAGTCCAATTGACTCCCCTACCCACGAAGGCCATAAAGTGTATAAGGCCACCATAGGTCAATTTTTCAGTTCACATGCATGGCTGACAAGGGCTGTTATTTTTGGTTGCACGGCCCTTAGTACTGCCAACAAGTTCAGTTAATCTGTGCCATGAGGAGTCTTAGATAAGCTGCACTTGATGGCTGTATCAGTGGCTGTTTTAACAAATAATAATGCCCTATGAACAAGGTTTAGCTAACCACTACTTCACACTTAGGTTTCGGGTGAATCCATTCAAATTTTGACAAAAGCTAAACCTAAACCCGGCCATAAACAATAAACAGGTCTACGAACAAGAGTTTTACGCGGCTGATCGACCTAGCTGAATCACCTCAACACAATAACAACTCTCTGAACTATCTATAGCTGATACATTTTCACTTCTCCAGTTCCTTTCAATCATATCATATCCAACTAGATAGAACTTCAACATTTCAATTGAGAGCGCCTAGTTAGAAGAGAAGGCTAGCTTTTCTTTATTATCTCTCCTACATTGTGGGGGCCATTGGGTTGAAACTCAGCCCATATGAATAAAAGGATGGAGAGATCCAGAGAGAGTGAATTTGTTATGTYCTCAAAAGGATGGAGAGATCCATATGAATAAAGTCACATCGTCAATAATAGGATTATGAGCATGCAAGTCAACTTTAGATATCAATCTCCCACAAAAGTTTAAGATAATATTATAACTTGTACTGGGAAAACAAGAGCAGAAGCAGAAGGTTTTTAATAACGTATGACTTTGATTTTCTTCCATGGCTTCCCTCTCCATTTCGTATGGACAGACCAATAAGATATATTAAATTGGGTAAGCCTAGACTTAATGGTCCAAAGTATGTATTAGATTGGATTGAAATTGGTCCATCCGGAATTCATTTATATTATATTGAACCAATATTCAATCCATTGATAAAAGATAAGAATACATGTGTTAATATACTAGATTAATTTGGGTTAGAAGTTGAAACCATTTTAAATTAAAACCAATTTGAACAGATTAGACGGTCTAGGCATTGAATTGGATTGATCCAAAAATAGTCCAGAACAGTGTTTTTGAACTGCTGTTGACCCGGACAGCCGGACTGTTTGTCTCGAAAACTGTCTAAGCAATTGGTTCTATTTTACCCCAAACCTGATCCCTGGTCAAAAACCATTGAATTGATCAACAACCCGTTGAGCCGGGCAATCGAACCATTGACCCATTCAAGGGTTTTTGAACATTTTTTATTTTAATTATTATTTTTAATTTTTTTTATCAGATTGAACCGTCCGTTCAAACCGGATGGTCAAACTATCAACCCAAAAACTAATAACCAAATCGGTTCCGATTCTATGCTGCTTTTTTAAAAACATTGGTCCAGAGTATTCATCGGATTAGATTGGACCTCATCCATACCATCCTCAGATCATCACCCCAACTGCTGTAACTTGTATACTCCAGTAACACAGAAATCTTAACTTTTTTTAAGGCTTTTGTCTCGCCAGATTGTGGGGGCTGTCGGGTTGAAACCCAGACCTTGAACAAAAGATGGAGTGAAGAATATGTGGAGTATTCCTTTTCCCATCTCTAAATGCATGCTGCCTCGTTAATGCAAAATCTTACAAATTAATGAAAATAGTTGGTGAGAGTAGGTATTGATCTCTCTCCATCTCCAACCATGTGCAAAGAAGAATCTTGGTGGAGAATAGATATCCAAACAATACAACTACTCAATCCATGAATTGAGTCCCCCGATCTTGACCCTTGGCTTCTCTGTGCTGTCAGCTTGGGTGTGAAAGTCAAAATCTTCCATATTTGATCCCACAGTTCTTAATATTTTTATAGGATAGAAAAGTTGTAGCCAATTGAGGAGTAGAAATCACCTGCATGCCAACAGAACAAATTCCAACACCCTACCAACTTGATCTAACCCCGTACATTTCGCTATAAGATTGGGGTCCATCATAAAAGTGGGACTTGTCCCTTCCTCTTTAAATACTCTAAGGCGTGCTTTGTGGGAGATTCTCTTAGGTTGTATTTGGTTTAATTAATTAAAATTTAAAAATAAAAGAGAAGCTCAAAGTCAAGTGAAGATTGTTAATGAATTTTACAAAATTACTTAACAACTTTCTGTTTTTTCTTATTTTCTATCAAGTCAAACATGGCTTTAATGAGAAGATGTGTTTTGAACACTGATATGTTCACTTGTAATTGCTTACAAAACCCTATGATACATAATGGTGCAAGAGCAGATCTGGGCTCTGTAATTTAGAAGAATTAATTAGATGATTTGAATAAACCTCACTAAATTAGGGCCTTGAGGATAGGCACAGCACCAGATATGTCATAATCCTGAATTATTTTCCTAAGGTCTACACTCTACAGGATAAGAATTAGTAGTATTAATTTATTATGATGATTTCTTAGCTACATTGATACATGAATCTTGGCTTATGTCACGGAATCTGGGTCCCACCACTCCACATGGTACGTCCAACCAGAGAAATTTTTCTAAGTCTAAGTTAAAAATAAAAGATGATCATCGTGTGGAATCAAGATGATAGAGTTCATTTTTGTCTAGTAAGAACTGAAGTGGCTGAATTAAATAATTTATTGCATTGTTAGTGAATATAAAGAGGCTCTAGTTTGGGTTGGTTGTTATATTTGCCTAATGTTTTCCGTCTGGGAAGGTGACGAAAGGGAGGTTTTTGTTGAGTTTCTCCAAAGTTCAGGAGGCGTATTTGTTAAAATGAAATTATAGGGGAGGTTTTATGATTGTCAAAAACTTCAGGGGAAGTTTTTGTATTTTACCCATATATTAAAAAAATAATACTTTATTATGAGCTCGATTTGGTCGTGAGCCACTCAAGTCGGATATTGTGAACATCAAACTCGGCTTGACTAATTAATCGACTTGAATTTGATCATTACATGCAAGTCACATTTGAGTATTTAGCAAGCCAAGCCCGTAGCTTACAAATAAGCTCGACTCGCTTACACCCCTATTCTCAACGCACCCAATTCCATGGGGTTTTTAATACTAAGGTTGCATTTGGGAGTGATTTTCCAATGGATTTTTTAGGCTTTTTACATTAGAGAAGAAAAATCAATAAAAATGCTCTATTTAGTGTGTCTTTCCGCATGGCCTGTCGGCTATTTACAAGCCTAGCAGACTGTGTTTCGCTGTTTTCCCGTTTGGTTCACGGTAGATCTAGCTATCAAAAGATTGCATCCTAAGAAGACGTGCAAAGCCTGTTTTGGGCCGATTTCGGGAAGCTCTAAATGGAGCTTTTCAATATTTTTCGATTCATCTTCACCCAAAAAGACATGCCTGAATCAAATGATATTCAGGCTGTCAAGATCTACCAGAAGATCTTCCCCAAAAGACTTATCAAATGGCTCCAAATTATTTGATGAAAAACTCAAAATGGGCTTKTTCTATAACAAATCAGAAAAAAAAAAACCAATGACCATCTAAATAAAAGTACTTTTTCAAAAAACTCATTTCAAAATGTGCTTTTTTTTTAAAAAAGCTGCCCGGGAGGGGGGGGGACTCCATAATGCGGCCTGAAGCCAGGAGGATAAGCGGGGCATGTTGCTGGGTGGGGCAAAATTAAAGCTGGCATTTTTCATTTTTTTTTTCTTTTATTAAAATCCCCCCTAATTCATCTTCAATTGTGTTTCTTGCACTCTACATGCTTGTCAAAATTATTTATTTATTTTGCATGGTAGGCAGGTTCGTTTGGTTCACGAGCTGAGCCACTGACCAACCAAATTTTATTATCACATAAAGAAAGAGATACATGCAAACTAAAATAATATTTAGGAAAAATCTTGACAGGCTAGCAGAAAATCAATGAGAACCATCAATCATTAATTCCCATCTTCTACTAAAACTAAGTTGATAAAAGCTTATCAGGGCCTACACACAATAGGAAGAAATATATTAAAAATGGCCAACTGAATCGGAAAATTATCTTCCTCACTCAAGACGATGGTCTATTTTATTTCTCTCGTTTAAGATGATTTGATGATGACCTTAAAAAAAGGTTGCTTACCCTTTTTTACGTTAGAGGTTTACACAAGGAAAACAGTCCGTTAGATCTGTATATATAGAAGGATGAACTTCTGAACTTTGCAACAACGTCTGAGTGCATTCAGAGAGAGAGAGAAAGAGAGAGAGGTTTAGTTTTAAAGATGAGAGCAAGCTTCATTGTCTTCTCAGTTTGCGTGGCAGTGTCTGCAGTAGTAGGAGTCTGTCAGGGAGGAGGGTTGAGGAAGAATTTCTACAAGGATAGTTGTCCACTTGCTGAGGAAATCGTTCAGAACATCACCTGGAAACATGTAGCCAGCAATTCTGAATTGCCGGCCAAGTTGCTGAGGATGCATTTCCACGATTGTTTCGTTAGGGTAATCATATATATATATGTGTGTGCATTTCCACGACCCAGGTTGTGAATGGGTGAATCCATTATGACTCGGATTTTTTGGAATGGTTGGACCATTCCTTTTTCTTTTTAGAAAACTAAACCAGGTTGATTGGCCATGTAGGAGATGAACCAAAACCAAAGCTACTTGCTGTTCTAATGTTTTGGATTCATTCTCACGAGTTCAAATCAGCCCCTCACAAGGTAGTTTCCCACAATGTSCCAGAGCATATCTCCACCGTGTTGAAAATATTTTTGGATGATAAGTACCAGAAATGATAAGATATCATCGAAAAATGCTCCTGACATTGTGAGAAACTATCTTGTGGGGGCTCATTTCAACTCCATCCTCACTGATCCCCACCTTGTATATGCTGGCTAGTCTAATTAAGCAAAATAGATAAATTAGTTAATTATGGGTAGTAGTTACAGTCCATATGTATCAATATATGCTTATTGACTAAGGAGTTGGGTTTGGTTGGTTGGTCTCTATCAGGGTTGTGATGCGTCGGTGTTGATAGATTCGACAGCAAATAACACAGCTGAGAAGAGCGCAGCTCCAAACCTATCTCTGGCAGGTTTTGATGTGATAGATGAGGTGAAGACCCAACTCGAGAATACCTGTCCCGGAGTTGTTTCTTGCGCAGATATCGTTGCTTTGGCTGCTAGAGACTCTGTTTCTTTTCAGGTAATTAAGATTGATTATTCAACTGTTACGAGTCTCCAGTTGCATGCATAGAGATAGACTAGAGAGAGCTCTCTTAGCTTCTATCTATTTATAAGTTGATTAATTTGAAATTGGGATGTATATTTAGGCTTTCTTTGCTTTTTCCGTAAATTAATTACGTGGGTAACTGGATAAGTGCATTAATTTATGTTTTTATGATTTCTTAGGTAAATATGATCATTTTAACCAAAAATTAAGTCATTATTGAAAGGAAAAATTTTGCCTTGTCTGGCAACTTATTTTCAAATGGAAAAGTTATTTAGTCATCACCTAGATGGGTATCACTTTCAGGTAAGGGTGTCAATGGACTAGTTTTGAATTGGACCTCGTCTGTTCCAAAATCAATTTGGATTGATTGGATGGACCAACAAAACATATTGGATTAGACCAATTTTGTCAAAAATAATTATTAGATTGGATTGGACCCAGTCCGTCTGTAACAAATTTATATTGGATTGGGTTGGATTAAGCCAATATATGGTCCATTGATATAAGATAAGAATATATGTGCCAATCGATCGGGTTTGGGTTGAAACCAATCTAAATCAAAATGAATTTGAACAAATTAAATGGTCCAGACATTGAATTGGACCGGTCCAAAACATTCATTGGATTGGATTGGACTCGGTCCATTTATAATGGACTCACATTGGACTGGATCGAATTGGACCAAATCCAGTTCAATTGACACCCCTACTTTCAGGTTAAGTGAATATCTAAGGAAAATAAATTTTTCATAGACCTTACATAAATCTGACAAAATAACATCAATAAAAATCAAAATCACATTGACCAACTTCCCCTCTTTCTTCTTCTTCTTCTTTTAATTTTGAAAAAATTACACACTCAATCATATATGGTCATATGCTGTAGAAGGGGAAACGAATTAAGAGGATAAACAATTATTTTATTAATAAATATGATTATGTTTAATATATCTTTGTTACTACATAACTAGTGAATGAACTTGGTATAGTAAAACTCACAGGTATATGTATTTTGTTAATTTGAGATCGACCGTCCTTTTTGGCATCAATTCTCACGTCTAATTTGTATAGTCTTTGGTCATTTCTTGCAGTTTAATACATCTATCTGGGAAGTATTGACTGGCAGAAGAGATGGCAAGATCTCGAATGCTTCGGAGGCCCTCTCCAACATACCATCTCCCTTCTCCAACTTCACCACTCTTAAACAAAACTTTGCAAGCAAAGCCCTTACTGAACATGATCTCGTAGTTTTATCAGGTAATTAGCAGATCAATTCTTGCGGACAAGGATCAAAATATGGATACCTAATACTAACAAGTGGGTATCAATATGTATCGATATGATTGATACCCATTCTTTTTCTTAATTTATTTGTTATTAGGTGTCTTCTACCATCCCCAACCTTTCAACTTTCAGGCCATTTGTTTTTCGATAAATCGTTTATTTGAATATAAACATTTATTTGGGCAAATGTATTTATCCTTAATTGGCAAATACTAATTATATGAATAAATGCACTTACTTGTGTTCTTTTATTTTTAAAGTAAAGTTATATAATGATCATTTTATCTATAAAATAATTATTATTGAAGGGATAATATTGTTTCATCATGTTTTAACAATTTTCCAAATTATTTATTAAAACCTTAGGAACGTATTACTTACCTAGGTAAATGAACAACTCAGGAATCATTCTTTTACGTAAGACCCATTAATACCAAAACACAAACACGAGTTTCTTTCTTTCTTTTCCATGGGATCAACCAACTTACCCGTCCCCATTTATTGGAAAATGAACTCCCCTTAAAAACCATGTTTATATCTATGCATCTCCATGGTCATTGGTATTGATATAATACACCGCACATGTATCGTATCGATATTATGGTTCTTGGTTAGGGACATGGAAGAACTAATTAATTAGCCATTTTAGGCATCCATGAAAGCTTGAATCCAAGGTTCAAAGTATGGATACCGGCCAATACGTATGCCGGTAAAGCATATCAGCCTGTAGCGATTCTTTTTTTACTTTTTTTTCATTTTGGTTCAGTGGAGCAGTTTAAGTCCTGGCTATCTTCTGAATCAGGCCCTGACCCGATACAATCCCTGTAGGGGCAATACCRGAAAGGGCCCGATACGATACGTATTGGTCAGTACGGGCCAATACGTAACATTTTTTGAACCTTGCCTGAATCATGATGGTCTCTATCTATGCCAGGTGCACATACTATTGGCGTGGGGCATTGCAATCTCTTCAGCAACAGGCTTTACAATTTCAGTGGGAAAGGAGACGCTGACCCTTCCTTGAACTCAACCTATGCTGCTTTCCTGAGAACCAAATGCAAAAGCCTGGCAGACAACACCACTACAGTAGAGATGGACCCCCAGAGTTCTCTGACCTTTGACAACCATTACTTCGTCAACTTGAAGATAAATCAAGGTCTCTTCCAGTCTGACGCTGCTCTCTTGACCGACAAAAGCTCGGGTAATATTGTCGATGAGATGCTCGTTTCAAGTAAATTCTTCACCGAATTTGGGCAATCAATGAAGAGGATGGGAGCCATCGGAGTCCTTACCGGAAGCGCTGGAGAGATCAGGAAAAAATGTAATGTTGTCAACTCTTAAGAGGTTATCGATCTAATAGGATATATTACATTAATTGATTCAGCTGGTTCATGAAGTTACAGAGGAGTTTAAGCGGAAGGGTGATTAAATGTATTTTCATGTCTGGTGTCTTCTATTGGATGGTTGTGTTTTTGACTGTGACGAGTGTTTGATGATTTGGATGTAATGTGATTATTCTTGTTGAGTTGAGTTTGTTACGTTAAGAAAAGCTCCGTCTTGTTTGAAATTTTATTGTTTTTTACAATTGCTATTTATTTATTTATTTTCCTTTTTGGGTTGCAATTCATGAATCTAATGATCATCACCCTAGTTAGTGGCGTTTCTCAACTAAAGGGTTTCTCTTTGCCACGTGGAGAGCTGATGTGGCAAACCAAAACATACCCTAAGCCCCTAGGGGGATGCTATTCTCTAGGCATCTGTTTGGCATTGTTGTCGTTGCTCCAGAAAACGGTGACACATCAGTACCACATCGAAAAACGGTATTCCAGAAAATGCTTATTTGTTTGCAACCGTTTTTCTATAAAAAATGGTGCTTTAAGTCATGTCTTGAAAATTGAGAAGATGTGGTTTGGAGCAATGCTGAATTTGGTGTTTCTTAAAGCTGCAGCTTGTTATTGTCAATAGGGATATGAAGTGGCAGTGATAGGGATATGACATGGCACTGGATAATAGGTACCAGTGCTGAAAACATTTTCTGGAGCATTAGTACCAAACAGAAAACCTTGTTGTTGCTGTAGAAAATGTCTTACCTGGCAACAGCATTTCCAAACAAATAAAAAAAAAAAGACACCGTTTTCTCAAAAAACGATGCTTCCAACCCACACATCAGCAGCACGGTATTGTTCTGCAACATCTATGCCAAACATACACTAGGTCATTGGGGCTCCCTCTTGTGAATAGCACCCATGAAATACTTGTCTTTAATAAAAGGGCTCTCGTATGAGGGCGAAAAGACATGATACCGGACACCAAAATTCATTGAGATTTGTGATTCGTCAAAGTAGGAACTACTCAATTGGAGGGAGGACATGTATCTTACCAACTTCATTTTAGGCTACGTTTGGAAACGGTGCAAATAGGGTGTAAAGACCGGTTCAGTGCAAATATGCATTCTGGTTTCATTTTGCTGAAGTTAGGCAATAAAGCATTTGTGTATTGATAATGACCAAAAACACAATTTCCAAGGTATAGTTACACCTAAAATGAGAAATAAATTTATATAAAAAAAGAAGTAAATTTGCATTCAACATGGTTGATGTTACAAAATATATATTTCTACATCGGTATTCGTATTTACATCCATTACAACAAACATAATCTACTCGTTCTCAAACGCAGGCTTATGAATCATTTTAAGGTTTAGGTTAGAATTTATGAATTTGGGATTTAGGGTTTAAAGATGAAAATCAAAGGCTTCATGATGTTGTTAGATGTATTGATCTGACCATGGTAGGAGAGAAGGAAAACCCTCAGTCTTTGCACCCGTATAATTCAGTTGGAATTAGCAATTTGATGTTAGTAGTTGCTGAAAGTATAAATTCAATCTTAAATTGAATAATTGAACACAATTGGGATGTATGTGCCAGTTGAAATCACAGGATCAAGGATTCAAGGACACGTACCAAGCCCATGTATGTTTATACACAATTGGGATGCATGTGTCAAGCCCAGCCCATGTATGTCTTATACAATTAAAAAATTAGTTCAGCCAATATTCTTTTAGGCCATGTTTGGTTTGAAGGAAAATGTAAGTAAAAAAGGGAAAGGTAAAGGTAAAGAAATTTTTACAAACTTTGTATTGGTTTTCTTGTCTTCCCCTTTCTTTCTCTACCTTTTCCTTCAAACCAAACATAGCCTTGACAAATTGTAAAAAGTATTGCCCGGGCCAAATTTGGTCCACCCAACCCGAGTTTGGATTGGGCTAAGACTATTTATGACCTTAAATAGTGCTGTTTGGGCTTTAGGAAAACTATGGATTGCACACATGTACAATGGGCTATGAAACCCAATCAGGAATTAACATGTCAGCAATCTATACAGTCACCAGATATATCAGAGCCTGCGGTGCTGCCCTTTATGGAGACAGCGACCGGGTGGCTCCTCGTGGGTGACTGACGGCTCCTTCCAGGGCCAGGATTTAATTTAGGATCCATTTAGTTTATAATTGGAATCGAATTACAATTTCTTAGAATTGGAATCAGAGTCGCCTATACCTATAGCTGTTTGGTTCAGAAAGGAATTAGAATCAGCTGGAATCGCATTTCATTCCAAAAGAGGAAGAGTAAATGGTCATTCCCTCCCGGATTCTAATTTCGTCCAACCAAATAGTTGGAATTGGAATGGCCCATATCCTATTCAAATTAACCAAATAAGCTATTAATTAATTAATTTTACCATAAGGAATAGATCCACTGTGAAAACAACCATTCAACTAATACATTAAGATGAGGATGGAAATGAAATTGGATATTTCACAATGTATCAGATTGTATCGGCCAATAAGTATCGTTCCGACAAAATCCTGTTATACAGAATGTGTACAAAATATCCATTCCTTTTCTTTAGGGGCTGTTTGGTAAGTGTTTTTAGAAAAAAAAAATTAATTATTTTGACAGATGCATTGAATTTTTGTATTAACATCTGAGCAACCTGAAGCTGATTTGGTTACCGCATGCCTTTCTATGCATCTTTCTGCGCGACAATAAATCGAGAAAAACGTGAAAAGCTCCACTTGGAACTTCCCGAAGTCTGTCCATTTTGCACTTCTCATGTTTTTTTGATACATTAACTTTTGGCGATTAAATCTGTTACGAACCAAATGGAAAAAGGGCGTGATCTGCCCAGCTTATAAACATTCGAAAGACCACGTGGAAAGACACACCAAACGGGGCCTTAATTAATGGGCAAAAATTGGGTAGGTCATTTATAAGTTTGAATATTTTATTATTTAATTATTTTAATCATTAAACGACAAGAAAAGAAGTCATTGAGTTCAGTCAATTCTAGTTGTTATCAAACGGCACTTTGTCCCCTAAAGATGAGGGTGTGTGCCCATTTGATGTGTCCAATTCACTCACCTTAAAAAAAAATCGTAGGGGATGTTTGTTATCATTGTTACGGAATTTGGTAAAGTAACTTTAAATTTTATGTATATTTTATAAGAGTTTTTACTATTCAGTCCACCTCCAGAATTTTTAGCACGTCCAGATCGGAATTGATGTCAATTCACGGGTGGGTATAGGTATTATAGGTGGAGCTGTTTATAGTTTTGAATTATTATAGATTTATAATTTAAATCAAAATTCTGAGGTAGAGTGCAGTCTAAAAATCTCTTTTTTTTATATYGTTATTTGGTGTGGRTTATATATTTTATATTGTTATTTGGTGTGAATTAAGTGCCATTTGCTCTTACAGAATAAAAAGCATTCAATGTTTAGTTGAAAGGGTTTGAAAACGCTCATCCAAATAAGAAAAAAAGTGAAGGAGAAAGCAAAATGCCTCCATGACAGAAAAAGTGAAGGAGAAAATGACTCCAATACCAAACACTATGAAGTACAACACAGTTTGAAGGGGGTTTTATCAGTTAATTTCCCAAAACAAATATTTGGAAGACTCATATATCCATGCATGTCTAAATTTCAACCCTAATAACTAAGTTCTAGAGTTAAAATAATAGAAAGCCATTGGCAATGGACTTGTTCACGGCCTGGCCCGAGCCAGGCTTTGCCTCTTTAAGTGTCCAGGCCTGACCCCAAGCCCAGCCATCTGATGTAGACATAACAAAATCTTACATATGGTATAATTTAATAAATTAATATGGTAATAATTTAATAAACCAATAAATTAATTCTTATTTCCTAAATTATAAATTGGTATTTAATAAATTAATATATATTAGGGCTCAAGTCGAGCTTATTTTAGAAAGGCTGAGTGTATTGGCTTAAAATTTTGTGGAAACCCAATTAAAAATGAGTCGTCGGACTATTCGACTCATTAACAGGCCTAATTGCCAGCTGTTCTTTTTTTTCCGCTAAGAAGAATTATTGAGCCAAAGTTGTGACCGAAACTTTACAGAATGAACTTCATTTCATCTTTTTAGGTATTGCTTACGTAGATGGTTTAACTTTGCCAAATCATCAAGAAAATGCGTGACTGAGAAGATCATCGATTATCCACGTGGCTAAAAAAAAGGGCATGGAGCAGGAGGAGAATATATGTTATGATTGACTAAAAAAAGTCAGTAAGAAGTGTAAACATACGTGAATAACGACAAACAATACTCATCAAAGTTTGGTATTGGTAGGCACAAACACAAGATAAGGAAAAACTGGAGGGTGCGGGAGTTGATTCAACTTCAATTGCGCGTAAAGGGAACACGGAGACAACACATTGACGACTTTATCTTCCCTTGGGTAGTAGTATAACAGAGTGACTGATGAAGACGAGTGGTGATTCATAATTGTGACAAACTAGCAATAATGAGGTTCCTACCAAAAAGAAAACAAACAAGAAGCTAGCAGTGAAGATTGACAAATCTTCAGCAATTGTTGGAAGCTTCAACTAAGCTTTCTCATAGAGTATGTATATCCATTATTCTTCCAAAAAAAAATAGATTATTTATTCCCACTCTCAACTCTTAAGAAGTAAAAGTGTCCCTAAAAACTAAAGTATTTTCTGGGTCAATACATTTTTGTTTTCCTTGAACTAAACCCACTTGATCAAACAGGCCAACCTCTTGTACACTGTAACGGTTGACAAAGAAACAAATGTGAACATGAGTTAGATTTTGGAATATGTACCATCTAGAAATTAAATGTTGGGACTCATTATTCATCACTACTAACTAAGATATGCTAAAAAATGAAAAGTAGGCCCCAAGTGAAGAGAGACGCGACTGAGGCTTAGGCTTAGAATATAATCAAAGCGGTCAAACATGACACCCCTAAATATTTGTAGACAAGGGTCCCACGTCTACATGCTCAATTTTATGAACTCATGCATTTATTCACAGTCTACGTTTTGAATTTTCAAGCGAGTAGTGAGGGATAGAAAACAAGGGGCTCCTCTAAGATAGAGATGAGATCGCTGACAAAGCAAACGCCAGTCAGGTTTCAGAATTAGGTTCCTTGGCAACCTAACTAACCTACATCACTACTACTCTTAACTCTTATATATCTTAATAAAAAATGGTATTCACTGCCAACCTAAATGATAATAAAATAAAATAAATGTTAACCTTCAACAATAAGTGCATCTTACCAAAAATTGGTCAAAAACCATCCAATTTTGATCCATTCAATCCGGTGACTATATATGAATTACATATGATATGTGTATATGCCTATAACTTTACATTTCGATATGTTCAATTGCAGTGATTTTTTTTTTGTGTAACTCTTAGAGATTATATGGCCCAAGGAGTTGATGGCACCTCGCCCTAGTGGAGATATTGTAGATATTGTATATATTTAGAAAGATATTGTTTTAGGAAGTTGCTAATATTGTGTTTAGGAAGTTATTAATATTGTATTTAGAAAGTTGCTGATATTGTGCATATGGATTTTTAGGAAGCTAGAGTTTTAGGAAGGTATTGTTTTAGGAAGTTGCTATTTTCTAGTCTTGCTATTTTGATCATGATGTAGTTGTATATATATTTATATGGGGCGATTGCCTCCATTGAAAGGTAACACAGAATTATCATTCTTTTGAATATCGATCCATGCAATTATTCTTTATGGTATCAAAGCCATACTTACACTATGGCCGATTCGAAATCTCCTTATTACCTTGGTTCGCAAGACAACCCCGGCTTGGTCGTGACCCCTATCGTCTTGAAAGGGGATAACTATGATGAATGGGCCAAAGCCGTGAAGAATGCATTTCGGGCAAAGAAGAAATTAGCTTTTCTTGAAGGAAATGTGACGAAACCTGGTGATGATGCCAACGAACTGGAAGATTGGTATAGTGTGAATTCCATGTTGGTAGCATGGATATTCAATACCATAGAACTAGGGCTCTGGTCTACGACCTCCTATATGGAGACAACAAAGGAACTGTGGGAGGATCTTCGGGAATGGTTCGCCATCAGGGATGATCTGCGGATTCACCAATTGAAGAGCGACTTGGCCAATTGCAAACAAGAAGGCATGATTGTATCCGCATATTATGGGAAGATGAAGACCATGTGGGAAGAGTTGGCTGGGTATGTGAAGAACCCACAATGCACGTGTGGTGGCTGCAAGTGTGAAGCGGCGACCGAGCTGGCGTTGGAGCGGGAAAAGGAGAAAATTCATAATTCCTCATGGGTCTTGACAGTGCAGTTTATGGCACCGTTAGATCCAATATTTTGAGTACAGAACCTTTACCTTCTTTGAACCAAATACATGCAATAATTGTGCAAGAAGAACGGCACAAAATGGTGGCTCAAGCACATGAAGAACGAGTAGAGGTTGTAGGATTTGCTGTGCAAAGTGGAAATAGAACCAAATCTCAGAACAAGGATGAGAAGGCGTGCTCTCACTGTGGAAAAACTGGACATGAGGTACTCGAATGCTTCCAGCTTGTAGGCTACCCAGATTGGTGGTTTGCAGGCAAAGGAGGTCGCTCTGGTGGTCGTGGAGGACGAGGAGGTCGAGGCACGGGAACCGGAAGAGGTCAAGGAGGATCTGGTTCAGCGGTGGCCAATGCTGTCCAGACACCAGGAAGCTGTGGCACCAGCACCATTGCTGCGGCTATACGGACCAGCGATAAAGCTGGTTTTCCCGGACTTAATAATGAACAGTGGGCAACATTAATGGCAATGATCAATTCACACAAGGAATCCACTTCAGAGAAATTGACGGGTAAGAAAATGTGGTTGATTGATTCAGGGTGTTCTCATAATATGACCGGGAATTTAGAGCTATTGAAGAATGTGCATGAAATCGCTCCTTGTGCCGTTGGACTCCCTGATGGAAAGAATATGATGGCGTTGCAAGGAGAAATGCAGCTTGGGAAAGGATTGAACTTAAAACATGTTTTATATGTTCCCAACTTGAATTGCAATTTGATATTTGTGTCTCAATTTATTGATGAATTAAAATGTACAATCACGTTTTCTAACAAATTATGTGTAATGCAGGACCCCACTTCGAAGACAATGATTGGTGTGGGTGAGAAGCGTGATGGGGTCTATCTTTGGCGTTGTGTGGCAAGGACAAGTGCATGCAGGTTGGCAAAGGTGGACTCATATGAGTTGTGGCACAGGCGAATGGGGCATCCCTCAAAACGAGTTGTTAGTTTACTTCCTACTATTAAAAATAAACTTGCTAGTCAAGAAACAYVCAGTGAGYTRTGTGATATTTGTTTAAGAGCTAAACAAACCCGTGATGTGTTTCCTTTAAATTATAATAAAGCTTCTGCACCTTTTGCCTTAATTCATTGTGATGTTTGGGGACCATATCGTACTCCTACTTCATGTGGTGCTATATATTTCCTGACCATCGTTGATGATTACTCACGGGCAGTGTGGATTTATTTAATGGCAGAAAAGAGTGAAGTTAGTGCTAACATTGTGAAATTTTGTGCCATGGTAATGACCCAATTCGACAGTAAGGTTAGGGTGATAAGGAGTGATAACGGGTCGAAATTTGTAGCATTGATTAATTACTGTAATATTCATGGCATCATTCAACAAACATCTTGTGTAGGGACACCTCAACAAAACGGCAGGGTGGAATGCAAGCATCGACATATTCTAAATGTTGTACGTGCTTTGTGTTTTCAGGCAAATTTATCGGTAAGTTTTTGGGGTGAATGTGTGTTGACTTCCGGGTACCTGAACATATCTTTCCTTATCGATAAGTTTTTGGGGCGAACGAGTTCTTTGTATCTCGTGATGTGGTATTTTCTGAACATATCTTTCCTTATAAAGGTGATATTTCTGAATCTCTTAACCCCGGTGTGGTCGAGCAACTGTCTATTTGTAATAATGATGTACAATTCTTTGATGATCATGAGGCGAATAGTGCAGACAATTCGAATGATGAATCAACTCCTGAAGAAGATCTGACTCCGAAAGCAAGGGGGAGTGGTGAAGATCTTAATGAACAGAGAGAGGGCAACGTGAACTTGGAAAGTAACAATGAAGGTGAAAACCTTGGTCGAGGATGTAGGGAAAGGCATCCTCTTGAGAAGCTGAAGGACTATATATGCCACACTGCGCAGCACATTAACGACCCCCTCGCGGATCATGCCACATCATGCCACTCCTAAGGTGCGTCCTATCCTATTACACATTACGTGACTTGTACTAATTTTTCTTTGAAACATAAATAGTTTTTGGCAGCTATAACTGCAGGGAAAGATCCCACATATTTTTCAAAGGCAATCCGTGAGCCACATTGGAGACAAGCCATGAAGGAGGAAATTGAAGTTCTTGAGTGTAATGGGATCTGGACCCTTGAACCGTTGCCCCCGGGAAGCGAGCAATCGGGTGCAAATGGGTTTACAAGACCAAGTATAATTCAGATGGAACGATCAAAAGACACAAGGCAAGATTGGTGATTTTAGGGAACAATCAGAAGGCTGGGATAGACTATAATGAGATTTTTGCTCTAGTGGCAAAGATAGTGACTGTTCGATTGTTCTTGGTTGTAGCAGCGGCACGAAAGTGGGAGCTTCATCAAATGGATGTGCATAATGCCTTTTTGCATGGTGACCTGGCAGAAGAGGTGTATATGCGATTGCCGCCCGATTTTTCATCTACACATTCAGGCAAGGTATGTCACCTGCACAAATCTTTGTACGGATTGCGACAGGCACCCAGAAACTGGTTTGCCAAATTGGGCACGACGTTGAAGATGTATGGTTTTACTCAATCACACTCAGACTATTCTTTATTCACTTACCATAAAGACGGAGCTATACGATGTGTTTTGGTGTATGTGGATAATCTTGTTGTGGGAGGAAACAATAGAGAAATGATACATCAATTCAAACAATATCTGAGTTAGTGCTTTCACATGAAGCATTTTGGGACGCTAAAGTATTTTCTTGGCATCGAAGTCGCCAGAGGAGATGAGGGCATCTATCTCTGTCAACAAAAATATGCACTAGATATTATTTCTGAAACAGGATTGCTAGGGGCTAAACCGGCCCATCTGCCCATGGAACAAAATCATCGACTTGCACTGACCGACGGGAAGTTCCTGGATGAACCAGAAAAATATAGATGTCTGGTAGGGAGATTAATTTATCTTACTATAACACGGCCTGAGCTTTGTTATTTTGTGCACATATTGGCTCAATTTATGCAACAACCATGACAGGAACATTGGGATGTAGCTCTACGGGTGGTCCGACACTTAAAAGGGAATCCAGGACAAGGAATCATCTTGAGCGTCAACAGTGATCTCAGATTATATGCTTATTGTGACTCCGACTGGGCTAGTTGTCCTTTGACACGGTGCTCTTTAACTGCATACTTTGTAATGCTTGGACGGTCTCCTGTTTCCTGGAAAACCAAAAAGCAACATACCGTCTCACGGTCATCTGCAGAAGCAGAGTACAGGTCTCTGGCTGTTGCGACGTGTGAATTGAAATGGTTGAAGAGTGTCCTACGTGATCTTGGGGTGGAACATCCCAGACCTATGAAATTGCATTGTGATAGTCGTGTCGCTATGTATATTGCAGCTAATCCGGTGTTTTATGAGCGCACCAAACATATAGAAGTTGATTGTCACTTTGTTCGTGATGCCTTGCATGCCCGGACTATTGAGACTACTCATGTACGGACTTATAATTAGTTGGCAGATATTTTGACAAAGGCACTTGGCCGACGACATTTGGATTTTCTTCTTCGCAAGTTGGGCATACGTGACCTACATGCTCCAACTTGAGGGGGAGTAATGGAGATATTGTATATATTTAGAAAGATATTGTTTTAGGAAGTTGCTAATATTGTGTTTAGGAAGGTACTAATATTGTATTTAGGAAGTTGCTAATATTGTGCATATGGATTTTTAGGAAGCTAGAGTTTTAGGAAGGTATTGTTTTAGGAAGTTGCTATTTTCTAGTCTTGCTATTTTGATCATGATGTAGTTGTCTATATATATGGGGCGATTGCCTCCATTGAAAGGTAACACAAAATTATCATTCTTTTGAATATCGATCCATGCAATTATTCTTTATGCCCCACTAATTTCACGAGAAAACCTCTTTTTTGGCCTAAAATTACAAATTTTAATATTTTTTACAAATAAAATATTAAAAATTAAAATAAAACATAAATTAAATATAAAATAATACATATGTCATATATAAATATAATTATATATTATTTATTGATAAAATACATGTTTATATATACCTATATACAAAGATATAGATATTGCTAACACATGACACTGTCTGACCCGTTCAATCCAAACGATTGAACCGATGGCCTGCGACCGAGAGGCAAAAATGGTTTGATGGCCTCCACATCAGTTTTTAAAATATTGCCAGACACTAAAAAATGAGCTGGGAGGGAAGATAAATTGAACAAAAAGAAGAAAATAACAGTACTAGACAATTTCTTCTAATTATAAACAATCGTTGTTTTGCTAAACTGTATGAAAACCGGCTTGTCTCACTTGGAAAAAACCTTATATCTCTATCTACTTGTCTAGAATCTAGATTCCTTGTCTCCTTCTCTGCAAGTCTTCTTATTGAGATATATATGTGTAGTTTCTGAGTTTGGCCCTCTCCCAATCATGTCGTCAAAAGTAATTAATACAAATAATATCCAATTTGCAATTTCCGGTGGAGGGGGGTTCCACACATGCTCATCCAAGTCTGTTCATTGCTGACTTCGCAAAGGTTGTGTAAATGATGACTAATCAGATAGTAATACAAAGGGATTCCTCCACTTTGGCAAAAAAAAAACAATTGTTTTTAACCAATCTTTTTAAAAATCGACCTAGAATCAGAACTGCTTTGTAATTTAAAATTTAAAAAAAAAATAAAAACGACAAAAAATCATGTCTGGATTTTATGAATCAACAGTTCAACTGCTTGGGTCAATGGTTTTTAACAAAATAACGGTTCAAAAGGGTAAAATAGAACCAACATTGAGTCATTGACAATTAAAAGCCATGCTTTTAACAATATTTTAATAAATACCATAAACATATATAAGAGACCAGATAAGATAGACACAACATGATAATCACGTTCACTGAGCATTTGCTTCCATAAATAGGGAGAATGATGGTTCAACCCTGAGTCAGAATTTTTAGGCTCAAAGTACAATTGGGGTGGGTGCTAACTTGGAATTGATGTCAATTTACAGGCCGCATTGATGTATAAAGTGAGAATTATTGACATTTTAAATGTTTATAGCTCTACAGTAAAATTCAGAAATCCGTATTAAGCTTGTCTGTACTTTAATATTTGGACAACTGTCAAAAAGTTTTTTTAATCTTTTTTAAGGTTAGGGTGGGGGTATTTTAACGAACAGGTGTAAAAGAATTTCTAATTGCTCATTGAACTGTCAGATCCGAACTGTAAACCCAGTTTAACCAAACCAAGTGACTTGGATTGAGCATTGAAGACCAGGCAATGCTCCTCTATCTGATGATTCTGATCAATGGTCTGACTTTTCCTTGTTAGAAAGAAGAAAAAAAAGTCATTTATTTTGTTTGTTTCTAATAAACAGATGTTGGGCCTAACTCTCAACCACTCTGAAAACTCTCTCTACTACTTTTGGTTCACTGTCTTGTCTGATTTGTAAGTAGTTTATCTTTACACGTTATCTAATCCCTCTCTCTCTCTCAAAAGAGTCAACACATGATTTTTGTGTATATTTCATCTTTTAATTCTCTTACGCGGAAAAGAGTATCATCAAATTTCTATATAAGGAGCAGTGGCTGTGATCTGATCATTCTGTCCATCGTTGTAGCAGAGGCTGATTGAAATTAAACCACATTTCTTTGCTTGAGAAAGGAAGTGGGGGGATCCAATATGAGGACTAACTTGCTTCTTCTGGTCTCTCTAACAGTCTTCTGTATCTGTGGGGTTTGCCAAGGCGGAGCCCTAAGGAAGAACTTCTATCAAACTAGCTGTCCTAAGGCCGAGGAGACCATTAGGAACGTCACCTGGAAAAATGTGGCTGCCGATTCTGGGTTGGTTGCAGACCTCCTCAGGATGCATTTCCATGATTGCTTTGTTAGGGTAAGAATAATATATATATATATATATATATATATATATGATGTCATATAATTTATCTCTGTACAAAATTCAATGCATGGAAGTTGATATTTTACGTAAACTTGGCTGGTCTTACTCCTCTCTCTCTCTGCACTGCAGGGTTGTGATGGATCACTGTTACTGGACTCTGCAGATAATACAGCAGAGAAGGACTCATCTCCAAACCTAACTCTGGAAGGTTTCGATGTTATTGATGAGGTCAAGACTGAAGTTGAGAAAATCTGCCCAGGAGTTGTTTCTTGTGCGGATATCATCGCCTTGGCTGCTAGGGATGCAGTTTCTTTCCAAGTAAGTTGGATGGTGTTAGTGAATAAAAGCCTATTTAGGGATCTCACCTAAGAGATTAAGATTTTAAGTTGAATGGTTATTTGATATATATGGTATTAGAGCCATTTTGATCAAGTGGTCTAATAGTGTTTCATCTTCATTACACCCATTATAATTAATTAAGTTTCAGCACAAGATATAATTAGGAGTGTGTTTATCCACACTTCAAACCCAATGGACTTTCATATAACAGTATAAGTTTTTAGGTTGAATGATTCTTTGAAAAATCGTTAAAATAGCTAGACAGACAAAACCAAATCGCTCCATATGCACTCATTCATCAGTAGATATAGAGAAAAAATAAATAAGTTAGGCCACTAGATCAATGGATGCAGGTTTGATATATATATTCTGACGTTTGAATGATACATGTGCATGCATGCAGTTCAAGAGATCAGTGTGGGATGTGTTCACAGGCAGAAGAGATGGGAGGGTTTCGCTTAAATCTGAAGCTGACGCCAACATCCCTTTACCTTCCTTCAACTTCGACACTCTTAGACAAAGGTTTGCTGCCAAAGGCCTCACAGTCCGCGACCTTGTGGTTCTATCAGGTGTGTGAATGTGTGTGTATTGTTTATGGTTGGACATATAATATAATATATGCTTCTACCATGCACGTATGTGAATAATTATATTAGCTGCATTTGATATCTGTGCTTGGGGCTGTTGAACCAAGAATAACGCCCCACATCATCCATGAATGCCAAATAAGAGGTTGGCGTTTGGATTCCGGATCAGACATAATCTGACCTGGGGTATTTATGGCCGACTTGGGGCGCTATTATTGGTTAAGCAGCCCCTAGCACAGCCATCAAGTGCAGCCAATGACCTTTTTTTTCTACTAACTACTGATCATTTATGATTTATTGAAGATTCTAATTTTTACTAAGGGTTCGTTTGGTTTATAATCAGAATCAGAGTCTGGACTGAAAATTTGTCAGAATTGGAGTCGGAATGGCCTATTTCCATAATTGGAATTGGATTTTATTCACAAGGGAGGGAGAGTTTGAGGGAATGACCATTAATTGCACCAAGAATAAAAATGATATTTCAATTCCACCCAACCAAATAATTGGAATTGCCATTCCAATTCCAATTCTACACCCCTATTCCTATTTGTGTGAATCAAATAGGCCCCAAGTTATAGGACCTGTTATCTGGTTGGCCCGACCCAATCCAAAGATATCTGAATATCAAAAGGTTTAATTAGTGGTCTAACATCACCTTAAGTAGGACATGTTTGGAATGTAAGCAAGCATAAGGAGAAAGAGAGTAAGACTAATTCGGGCCCCGTCCAACTAGTGGCCGGACATATAGTCCCAGCCTGGCCCTAAGGTGGGCGGCCTTGGCTCAGCCAAGACTCTCTTGCATGCCGACTGAATGGATCGACCATTATTAATTGTTCTTGTTCCCACGTCACGTCATGGATGTGGACTGTGGAGGGAGCGAATTAACTGGAGACATAATCATACACACCCCACTGAACTATCTATCACAGTTGAACAGGCCGGTGTTCAGTACAGCTGGGTCTCAGATGAGGCCCACAATGAGCACTCAATTGTGATAGGTAGTTAAACCGGGTGTATATGCTTTTGTCTCCAGCTCATCCGGACTGGATTATGGAAAAGTAAGCAAGCCGTCACTAGTCACAACCACAAAATTAGGGTATTCAGATGTTTTGGCCAGCTCAGTCCATCTTTGTCCTCCCTCTAGCTTGGCTTCGGCTAGGCCGTTCACAACATTAAACCTAGGCCAAACTGCTTTGGGGCCTGTTCATCACACCAACCTCACAGCTATATCCTGGGGAATATCTCCCCATGAATAATAAATATAAGCATAAATACATTAGTTGTTTTCAATGTACGGCCAGAACATGTTGTGAGGCCGGTGTGAAGAATGCTCTGTGAGAAGTAGATCCAGACACAGCAGAGCTACACCCCCAACTCCCGCTTGTTGTCAACACTTCCATGACAAGCCATGGGCATAAGGCCTGAACCTAAGGTTAAGACCAATCTTTCAACTCAGGCCCATATGGAACAAAATTTGACATACTTGGATTGGATTTGAGCCAATGCCGATCTTTGATTGATTGGTTGGGCTCAGGCAGGCCAATTGGGTCCAAGGCACCAAAGAAATATTTAAATCTATCTAACATCGGTAACTCTCAGATAGGAATATTTGTTTGCATGTAGTTGGACCATGTTTGGGCCGGGCGAGACAAGACTAGGGGGCATTACTATAAGTATTAGGCAGGGCCGGAGCCCGGACTACCCAAGGACCGAAGATCCAAGCCCGACCAATATAAAAATTCAGATCCAGTCCAGGGTGGTCTGGGCCCAATGTCCAAACACTTGAAAATGTGTTAACCATGTAAAGGGATTTGTTGGTCTTCAGGTGCGCATACGATTGGACACGGACACTGCAAGGATTTCAGCAACAGACTATACAACTTCACAGGGAAGGGAGACGCAGATCCCTCTCTAGACTCAACCTATGCCGACTCCCTGAGAAGCCAATGCCAGAGCCTCTCCGACACCACAACCACGGTACCCATGGATCCCCAGAGCGACACAACCTTCGATAATCACTACTTCGCCAATCTGATGCAAAACAAGGGTCTCTTCCAATCTGATGCCGCCCTTCTCACCAACCCGGTATCCCAAAATATCGTCAATGTGTTGCTCAACTCAAATGCTTTCTTCACAGAGTTTGGAATTGCGATTCAAAAGTTGGGATCCATTGGAGTGCTTACTGGAACTGCGGGAGAGATCAGGAACAAGTGTAATGCTGTGAACTAAGCGTAGAGTGAAATGTGTTGTTATTATCAGCACAGCACATCAAGTGATTGTTACTTGCTCCCTTTCTGAATGAAGAAATGTACAAGTCAGATATAGGGGCGGCTGATGATGCATGCTTATCTATATCAAATAAATTGGTCATACAAATGTGGCCTTCCTTTCAAGTTTCAATGCATTTTTCTATGATACGAATTCTTGTCTCACTTACATACATACATTTTCTTTTATATATAGAAAGGAAAAGTTTAAAAGACATAGTGACGCTTGGTTAAATGCAATCCACATTTACTATGACAGTGTTGTAACCCTGCGCTGAAACAAGTAAATCAAAGCCATTGATTTGTTGTCATGGACTCACCTTGAATTAGATGAAGCAACTTCTTGATGGGGCCACTACAGTAGATTCAAGGCCATGATTTTCTGTTTTAGCCCTGCACTACGATAATGTCTTAGCAAAAGTGAACTCGGTTAAATGTCCCCAAGCATAAAAATACAAATATAAAGAAATTTAGGATCAGAGAAATTAAGTGAGCAATCCTGCCGCAACATTGTAACCCTCTAGGGCAGCCTAAGCTCTAGCTTCATTTATCGAGCATTCTCCTATATCCTTACAACTAACCCACATAACCGATCTTACCATAATCATCTCTCAATATAATACCAATCGCACATCTTCCATATGTTTCTTCTTCGAGATGCATCAAAGTTAATCTTAGCATTGCTACTCTCTGGTTTCTTCCACCAAATAGGACATCCGTAGCAATGCATTGCTTCACAAGGACAGGGGGACAAGCTTTGGTGAACTCCCTACACTCAGACCTAGAGCTTTATCCATTAACCGAGGGGGAGGAATAGATTTGTTTTTGAAAATTTTCTCATTTCCTTTTTAACAAAATGTTCTAAAGGGTTATACTTGCATTTTCTAGAACGAAACAATGATTCTCATTGGCACCATTTGCAAGAGAGATTCGTCTGGTATAGGTCTAGGAATTATGCCACTAATAGGGGTGTGAGCATTATTCGGTTAAAACTGGAAAACTAAACCAAAAAATTTTATTTTGGTTTTTCTGGTTTTTGGTTAATTTGATTTTTGAAAATTTTGGTTTCAGATTCGATTAGAATTAGAAATTTGGTTAATCGAATTTCATTATATAATATATATTCAGTTTTCATTTTTCATTTCAACTTATTCGATTCAATTTTTAACTGAATAAACCAAATGTTCACCCCTGATTTCTGAGAACTGTCTAGCTAGACTTGCCATGATTCCTCACAATGAAGAAAGAGGTGGTTAGCATCTTCCTCTGCTCCATAGAATGGATAGTCGGCAACTCGGCATCAGTCTTCATCCCCCAATCTAATATAAGTCTCAGTTTAGTTAAAATTCTGCCTCTTAACACCAAATACATAAGAAAAAATAAATAAATAAATAATCTTAGGGGGCAGCCCAATTTCCAAACACGCAGTAGCCTAGTATCGGTATTATTTTGGTCCAAGTTCGCCTCCATAAGATTGTATGCTGATTTAATGGAGTAACTCCTCTTTAGGCTTCCAGATCAGTGTATCATTCTCATCATTAAATGGAATTGGAATCACACAAGTAACTCCTCTTTTGAATTTTTTTTTCTTTTTCTACATTTTTTGATCATTAGTAAAATTACTAACCATACAATTTTGCTCCTCCTGGGCTGTACTCATACTATTGCCTATAGAGGAGTTTCCAACCCAGTCAAAAGTGAATAGATTTATCATTCTCTAATTTCCATCCAATCCCCCCTTTTTTTAGGACATCCCTAAATTCTAGGCATGGTTTTCAAAACTGGACTGGATCGGACGGTTGGATCAGAAAACTGAGAATCGATCAGGTGATTAATTCTGTTTTACCCTAGAATTGTTATTTCGACAAAAACCGTTGATTTGGTCAGTAAACCACTGACCCAAGCGGTCGAATTGTTCAAACCATCCAACGGTTTTGACTGTTTTTTTATTTTTTATTAGAATGGGCTATCCGTTCGATTCAAATAGTCGGATCATTCAACCCGGGAACCGGACCCCTAACCGGTTCGTTGTACAGTTCAATTTTAAAAACCTTGATTCTAAGATACCCCTCCAAGCCCAGGAAGCATTTTTTGGGGGGTGACTTGCCAAAGATTCTCATGTTCGAAGTATTTGCTTTTCATTAGTTGCACCCAGAGATTATTCGGTTGGGTCAAGAATTTCCATCCCTTTACAATACTCACTGCATTTACCCATTGTAGATTTTTCAATCCCCATCAACCTGCAAACCGTATCCCATTTAACTAAACTGATAGCTTTTAAATCTTTACGGCTCCATAGGAACCCTCTTTGTTTTCTCTCCACTATTGATTTTGAAAGTTTAAAAGCCCTCATGAGAAATTGCAGCATCATTATTAATAGATGCTTGTAACAAAGTTGCTCTGCCTACTAAGGAGAGAGACTTTTTCTTCCATCCAACTAGTTTTTATCCACAGTCCCCTCTACTCTCACTTCAATGATTAGGGCTCCCAAGTAATTTTCCTTCTTTTTTTTTTAATAGGGATTCTTAACAAGTTGGGGAGTAGTCTTTTGATCTGTTTGTGAATATTTTGAGAGAAAAATGTCATATACATCCATAACATTTTTAATTCTCAACGTATTCTCAACATTTGCCTAGCAAAAATGAGACAGCCATCTGCAAATTGTAGAATTGGGATTGTGGGCCCATCTCTCGAGACTTTAAATCTTAGGATTTCTTTATTTCTAGCATCCTTTTTGCAGATCATTCTACATATGGCTTCACTACAAAGCACAAAAATGTATGGTGACAAAGGGTTCTCTTGCCTAATACCCCCACTAGGCTACTAGGCTTGAAGGATTTAGTTGGGTATCCATTATTTAGGGTCTGGTATGAGACTGTAGTTATACACTACATGACTCAGTTAACCCACTTATCATGGAAGCCCAATTTAGGTTTCTTCAATAAATTTCTATTCCAACCTATCATATGCTTTCTCCATATTTATTTTGCAAGCATAAGTTGTTCGCCTTTCTTTCTTTTCAATGTGTTCATCATTTCATGGGCAACCTAAATGTTGTCAGTTATTTGTCTTCCTAACACAATCACTCTAGTACATATATATGTATGTATATATCTATCTATCTATATATATATATATATATATATTCATCGATCAGTCTTCTATGATACATTTAAACATACACACGCATATACATTACATATATCTCCACTTGTCATGGATATTATATGGTTCATGTATTGCATGGGTGTGATTGATCAGTAATAGCTATAGCTGGAGATAATTGAAACTAATGAAGCTCAGCAAGGAGCAAGAACAAGGACAATTCGACATCAAGACAGATCAAGAAAGAATTTTGGAGTAGCATTATGACTTGTGAGGTGGAATTTATAGGGTTTCCAGTATACCCATTTCAAATTATCCTGTTAGAAACTCATTTGTTCTGTTTTCCATGCCTGAGGATTAAGGACAACTTGCTTGGGCTTGGAGCCAACAGCGGTCCATACAGCAAAGCTTCTGAGGGAAGTAAGGTTTCTTCTTCTGTGCCAATTAAAATTCAGAATTCATGGGCTTTTCCGCGTTTCTCTGAACAATAATAAAATCCGAGACTCATGGAATTGACAAACCCCGTAGGTTGAATATTGTAATTTCCTTGAACGAGAACCAGATCAACCATTCATAACTTAAGCATATTTATTTAGTCAATTTTGTAATCCTCAAACCTTTTTAATTAAGTGTAGTGATGATAACTTTTTAATTAACTCTTTCCAGACTGATTTATCTAATGTTTTTAAAACTGGACTGGATCGGACCGTCGGACCAGAAAAATTAGGAATCAATTATCTGATTGGTTTTGTTTTACCCTAAAACCGTTATTTAACCAAAAATCATTGATTTGGTTAACGAATTATTAAACCAGACAGTCGAGCCATTCAACCCGGGAATGATTTTTGACCTTTTTGGGTTTTTTAGTTTTTTTTTTATTTTTTTATTAGAACAAACTGTCCATTCAAACCAAACGATCGGGCTATTTAACCTGAAAACCGGATTCAAAACGGTTTCCTGTCAAATCCGATTTTAAAAACCTTGATTGAGATTTGGGACCATGCATGGATCCAGAAAACACTTACACTCTGAGAGACTCCTTCCTTCCCTTGTTATTTGTCAGCACTACTTTAATGGGCTTTCGGAATACATTGTTTGCAACCTTGAAAAGATGTTGAAATGAAATTATCAGCTCTCTCTCTCTCTCTCTCACTCTCTCTCTTAATTTCAGAATCACCGGCAGAAGTTGTGTATCCGTGGATTGTGGCAAGATGTTGACTAAACTAAACCCACTCTGTAAAATATCCTTAATATGACTGAGTCTTGATGATGATGAGCATCCGTTTTTCATCTTGCTGCTAGCGCGCGCAGTAGTAATGTTTAAAAAACTTAAAATATAATAATCTAGAGAGAGATCTTAGGGTATATACCATATTTAAAAAACTTAAAATATAATAATCTAGAGAGAGATTTTAGTCTCTTGTTTGGATTGGTCATGGCAGCTTAGACTTTTGAGAGGTCTTGTCACTGAAATTTTTATTAATAAAAAAGAAAAAAAAAACACATACATATATAAAAGCAAGGAGGCCGCTCTGACCAGTGGCTTCCAATAATTACATTAGATGATATATTAAGATAAGGCGGTATGAGCTGAATTAATTACATATCCAAGCATAAGATGTCAACTTGAATTATATATACTAGATGGATGTATCCTTGAATTAGATGATAAGTAATTAATATTATTGACTTAAAATTCAACTCAACTCAGACTTAATTCCAACTAATTAGGGTTGTCATTGTGTTGTATTATTAATCGGGACAAAATCATACATCCATAACTTCCCATTAAGAATAAGGATAATTGGAGGTTTGACTTGATAGACACGATTATACTCGTCGCTATAATTATTTATATGAATAATGATTCAAATACTTGATTTTTGACGATATAATTTTAATAAAAATGATGATAAAATCATGGTTTTGAAAACTAAATCAGACCGGATGATTGGATCGGTTAATCTGAAAATCAATGGTCAAAGTAGTTTCATCTCCGGTGTGGTTTTCAAAATCATGGGTAAAATAGTAAATTATTTATCTGTTAATAAATCAAGCGTTTTTAACTAAAGATATGTTATATATATATATATATATATATATATATATATATATATTATTTATCAAATTTATCATTTTAGATATAAAATATAATAAATACAAAAAAACTAGGAAATGTTAATAAACAAACAAGAACCAGAACTAAAGCAGTGGAAGGGTGCCATGTGATGATGCTAATTTTTGGGAGCCATTTCAGCATTCAATGCATCATAAGGACAGTTGTATGGCCTTCTAGCTTAAGTAACTTCTTATGTGTGGGTTGTCTTGATATATGTGCAGCATGTCTACCCTATCCTTTAATTTGCTATTAATAAAATGATTAATCTCTTAAAAAAGATGCAGTTAACAACTTATTCTTTAGGCTGTGTTTGGTTGGATTGCAAATAAATTTGCACTGATGCAAAATCATGACAGTGCAAATGGTTTGAGCGTAAATTCTGACTTATTTTTGTTTTAAATTTTAACTCATTTTGTTTGATTGCAGTACGAAGTAAATTAAGACATGAAGCAGAATAAAACAAATTTAAACAAGAAGAGAGGATAATGAGATAGATTAGATTATTAACTGTAAATTTTCAGTTAAAAATGTAACCTTATTGGATTGTGCAGAAATGTTATTTAATCTTGTTTATTTCTCAGGTTGATGATATGAAACAGAAGGCTACGCATTAATTCCTCAAATTGAAGCGACTCCTAGACATGTGCACACTTCTAAATAAAGCAGAGAGGCTGATGAGAAGCAAAGTAAGTAGTGGCTGAGGTTTGCCCAAGTCGATCGGCTTTGAAATCTCAGGAATAGATTGCAGACAGCTGATAGATGCCCTTCCATAGACATACAATAAAATGCTCAATTCTGAATATGCAAAGGGAAGATCTCTACGTGCTTCGATCTCTTATATATTAATTCTATTTTACAGATTCAAACAAAACCATTCTGATCATTGGAGAGATCTGACCGCCCCACCAAAAGAAAATATTAAATGGTTATATGGTGGATAGATGGAAATATTAACAAAAAAGAAATGAAACTTCCTCTCTCTTTCTCTCTCTCTCTCTCTCTTGATACCCTTCTACCAGGGAAAGGGAACCATGCATGAGATTTTCTATATAAGGAGCACTGGGTCTGGTCATGTTAATTATCATTGTAGCAGAGGCTGAAAACGACCTTCGGTTCTCTTACTTGAGAAGAGAAAGGGAGAAGTGGGTTGTGGGCTTAAGAAAGATGAGGACCAACTTCCTTCTCTTGGTCTGTCTAACAATAATTTTCTGTGTTTCTGGAGTTTGTCAAGGCGGTGGCCTAAGGAAAAACTTCTACAAGCATAGCTGCCCCGGTGCAGAGGACACCATTAAGAACATCATTTGGAAGAATGTTGCTGCTGATTCTGGTCTGCCTGCAGACCTCCTCAGGATGCATTTCCACGATTGCTTTGTTAGGGTACGTAATACTACTTATTACGAGTAGCCAAACCTCAGTTTTGCTTAATTGCTTCTTTCTTCTGAGTAGAGTTGGCTGCTTTAAAACTAACTATTGCTGCTGCATGCAGGGTTGCGATGGTTCAGTGTTATTGGATTCCCCGAATAAGACAGCTGAGAAAGACTCAATTCCAAACCTAACTTTGGAAGGTTTCGATGTTATTGATGAGGTGAAGGCTGCAGTTGAGAAACTCTGCCCTGGAGTTGTTTCTTGTGCTGATATACTTGCTTTGACTGCTAGAGATGCTGTTGCATTCCAAGTGAGTTATTGATTGACTACTCAACACCCATGCATTCATTCTCTTTAATTCCTTCTGTAATTCTACATCAACTGATGCGATCGATGGCGTGGGGAATGATCCATGTTGCTTTCTCATGTTAACCAATTTGCAGTTCAAGAAGCCTCTGTGGGAGGTGCTTACCGGTAGAAGAGATGGGAGGGTGTCAAGAAAATCTGACGCTGACGCCAACATTCCTTCACCCTTCTCCAACTTCACCACTCTTAAGCAAAATTTTGCTGCCAAAGGGCTCACTGTCCATGACCTTGTGGTCTTATCAGGTCTGTATATATATATGTCTAAGCAATCAGTTAATTAATTACCCTGTAATTGCAGTTTAATTAAAATTAATGGAGTTCACCTCAGTCCTCACCATAAAAGTGGGGGCCACACACTGAAAAACCAACTCGAACCAAAACCACTTTGGCTATCAGTTTCCGGGTCAACAGTTTGACCATCTGGGTCGAATGGGTTAATGGTTCGACCACCCGGGTTAGCAGGTTGCTGACCAAGTCGATCAACAGTTTTTTGACAAGGGATCGATTCAAGGGGTGAAACAGAACCGATTCTCTGAACTGTTTTCAAGCCAAACGATCCGACCACCCGGGTCAATTACGGTTCGAAAACCATGTTCCTAATATAATTAATGCATCCCATATGGGTTTTGTTTAGGGGCTCATACCATTGGACAAGGACACTGCAATCTGTTCAGCAACAGGCTCTACAACTTCACAGGCAAAGGGGATGCAGACCCTTCTTTAGACCCAAGCTATGCTGCCTTCTTGAGAACACAATGTCGTAGCCTTGCAGATAACACAACCAAGGTAGCCATGGACCCCCGGAGTGATGAATCTTTCGACAACCACTACTTTGTAAGCCTGAAACAACACAAAGGTCTCTTCCAATCTGATGCTGCCCTCCTCACCACAAAGATCTCAAGCAATATTGTGAATGAATTGATCAACTCAAGAAAGTTCTTTACGGAATTCGCCCAGTCAATTAAGAAGATGGGAGCCATTGAAGTCCTTACTGGTACTAATGGAGAGATCAGAAAGAAATGTAATGCTGTCAACTAGACCTCTTGATTACTTTCTCTATCGTTTTGGATGAGTGGTTGTTTGAGTTCGTTGGATGCATGTGTCAACGTTGAATAAGATGGTTTAATTTCTTTCCACCTGTCAACTTATATTATTATTCCTTTGAACTATATATTATAGTTTAGCCCTCCACATGCAAGGCTGATAAAGAGTTTCATAATCTTAATCTTTTGCTGATTTTTTGAAAATCTATAAATTAATTTATAATTACTTATTATCACAAAATCTATAAACTATATACTATAGTTTGGCTGGCCACGCGCATCCAGTTGTACATTGGGAATATCGGTGATATAAAGTACAACCAATGTTCCCGAGCGGCAGGATGTGTATCACTGTGTTATTGCTTACTGCATAGTCCTATTTTCACGATTCATGGTTTCTTGTGCATGCAACGTCACAGATTTGGATTGTCTCCAATCCAGCCTGAGGGTCCATTTGATTTACAATTGGAATCGGAATAGTCTATTCCCATAATCTCTTTAATTCAGACGAAATTAGAATGAGAATTGGAATAGCTGTAATGGAATTTTGTTCCAAAAGAAGGGAAGGGAATGACCATACCCTCAAATGGGAGAATGCTATTCCACCAGTAATAGGAATGGGATTTCAATTCCGTCCAACTATTCCAGACCCCTATTCCTACAAACCAAATGGGCCCAAATTTTTAACGGTTAGACTCCACAAAAGTAATAGGAACCAGGCATAGGGGTGAAACTTGGGTGGGCCCAGCCCAAGCTCAAACCAGCCTAGTCCGAAATTTTACACTGGCTGGGCTTGGATTCTCGGTCCTTGGGCTGGGTTTGGGCCCAAGAATTCAGGCTTTTTTATTTTTTGGGCCAGGTTCGGGCCTAGTCCTTAGGTAGTCTAAACCCAGCCCAACTATACGCATTCATACATAGATATGTATATATGTAAATTTTTCATACATATTTACATATATACATATTTGCATAAATACATATATACATGTATAGAGTGGGTTCATTGGCCAACCTAAGCCCGAGCCCAAACCAAGTGCATCAAATTACAATGCAAGCCAGGCTTGGATTGGATTGGGAAGATCGAGCTTGGACTTGGGCCTTAAGCAAACATTTTATGGTCGAGCCCAAGTTGACCATAAACCCGGCCCAACCCATCCGACTTGCACCCCTAAACCGGGTGGTCCAGGCCAATGCTAGGAATGGCAATGGGGCGGGGGTCATATTCCCCATCCCCGACCCCGATTCTGAAATTAACCCCCTGTCCCCGATCCCCATCGAGGATAAAATTTATCCTCCATCCCCAATCCCCAATGGAGATGGGTTCCATGCGGGGGACTCAAATCTCCGGATTTTTTTTTAAATAACAGTTTTTTGAAAAAATAAATTTATTTAAAATAAATAAAAATTTTAAATTTTAAATATGCTTTGATATATAAATATAATCAGGGTCAAGGCGGTGTGGGGACATCAATACCATTGTTCGATTGCCATCCCTAACCAATACCATTGTTCGATTGGTTGTAGATTAGAGTCTCTAATTTATTGAGAAATCTCATAGTATATTCAAACTTTAAGGTGAATAATACAGACAAGATTATGAAGTACTTTGTAGATCTCTTTTATGTATGTAGTATAATAAATAAAAGAAAAACAGAACAGAAAGTTGAAGAAAAATTCTTAATAAATTTGATTAGGGTCCATTTGGTTACTAAGAATGAGACGAGAAAAGGAGAATATTTCTCAATATTCATTTTTTTCTGTTTGTTTTGCAGTAATATACGAGAAAGAGTGGGATTTTGAATCCCAAAATGGAAGATGTGGCACCACACCAACATGGTATGAGTATGACTCAGTGGAAGAAAGAAAATTGAGGGATACTGGTGAGCAGGGGTGGAGCCAAGTATATTGGTGTGGGGCTCTCCCTAATAAAAAATTTTGTTAAAACCATTATTTATATGCTTACTAAGTGAAGGCAGAATAAAAAACGCAATAAAGTGGGTCCTTCTCCCCCCCCCCCAAAAAAAAAAATAAAAAAAAAAAGACTTGAACTAACATCCAAAGGATCACTCTCTAACCTTCCTCCCACTCCCAAAATTAAAAGAAAAAAAAATATGTAATAAATCCAAACCTTTTCAAGCCATTTTTCTCAAAACCTTACATCTTTTATTCCTTATCTCATTTTCTTGTTTAACTTACTCCCACCAAAAAAAAATCCTGACTCTACCACTGCTGGTGAGACAGCTTATCAAGCCCTGTCAAAGCTCTACTTTCTTCCTGCATTAGACCATCAACTTCCTTCTCCAACAATTGAATCTTGAATGTCAATTTTCGCTGTTTTCGGCCAAATAAAGGTAAAATTCGCGACCTCCGACCATTTGCCCTCTATTTTCCGCCAAGGAGGGATAAGAACGGCCACCTTGGTTGGCATGGATTTTGGTAACAAATGGCTGGTTTCCAACATGGTTTTGAATCCTCTGGTCATCGATATCAATTGCAAACATCAAATAACCAAAGATTAATCAATGAACCGATTATTGTGGTAATGGAGAAAGATATCGAGGTCCTTCCCAGAGTCACTGTAAATCATCTCTTCCTTGCACAATCTGAGGCTTTCAAGGCGACTTTTCTCAGCTTGCAAGAAAAAAAAAAAAAAAAAAACGAAGCAAAACAAAACAAAACAAAACTCAAGCTCAACATTGCAATCCTTTAGGCTGTTGTAGCTCAAGGAGGAAGGGTTAACGGTATGTTGTAGTGGAGCATAGGCGGCTCCTAATGCTGCATGGGTGGTTGTCAGCTATCGAGCAGCTCGAATTGAAAGATGCATCTCTCTCAAAGAACCATTCAACCTAAAAGCTTAAACTATTAAGTGAGGTCTTTGGATAAGTTTTATTTTCTAACATGCCCCCTCACATGAAAGCCCATTGGGCTTGAAGTGTGAACAAGCAGAAGCCCACCCATACCCTGTGCCGAAACTTAATTAATAATAATGGGGGCAAAGTATCCTACCAGTCATGTAGGATATGCTCGGTATCAAACTGCACTGATACGGGATACACTACGACTATAGATGTATCCTACCAGTCATGCATATCAATTTGATATGCCACCATATCAACGTGTATCACATAGTATCAGCTGATACAAAAGCGTATCTACCATTGTTTCAACTAATGACACAAATCTCGCAATAAAAAAACGAGAGTAACATGACTCAAACCCACATTGATCAATACACACCCAATGCTCAGGCACACATCAACCACAAAGCCATTTGTTATTTCATGTTACTAAGTGTAATAAAATAACTTTTATTAAACTTAATGTTTACATGCAAACAAAAAACAACATATATTTATTTTCAAAAACTTCAACTATAAATTAAAAAGAACAATATTCATAATTAGTATTTTATAAATAAATAGAATAAATAATTTATAAAATCCACACACACACACACACATATATATATATATTATAATATATATATATATATCAAAAATGAATTTTAATTTTAAAAATTTATACAAATAAAATATTCACAATAGAATAATATTTTAATACTTACAATTTATAAATTTGCATATGGTATATATCTTAAATTTTTATAAATTGTTAATTAATATTTTAATTTAAATTAAATAACAATGTATTTATTATTTACAAAAATAAAAGTATTGTTTACAAAGTATTTGAAAATATAATACAAATTGAATCTATCAAATCCATTAATCTACATTTTTTTGGTAATAATCTACATTTTATATAAAAAAATAATTTTTAACTTCGAAATTTTATAAAAATAAAATATTAATCATGGAATAATTATTTTGGTATTTAAAATTTATGAATTTTCATATGATATGCATTTTAAAAATTTTAATAGATTTGATATATTTTAAGTTAAGATTATATATTTTTATAAATTATTAATTGATATTTTAATTTACATTTTATAATAACATATTTATTGTTTACAAAAATATAAATATTATTTATCAAACATTTAAGAATTAATTTTTTAATTGAATTTTTTGTTAATGTTAAAAAATAAAAATAGAAAAATAGAAAAGTGATATAATAATTCAAATATAATAGTTGCATGTGCTTTATGCCTTACACTTTAATAGATAATAAAATAATATTAGTTTTTTGTATATATCAATTTGTAAAAATCTATATAATATTTGCCTTGGACTCTTGGTTGATGCATTATTAATAAAATTGTATAATATCTACATGTCCTGCTATATTAATTATAATATATTTCTTCATATGTGTGTGTATATATATATATCATTTAAATAAGCAATTCCTATGTATTTATATATTATTTATAGTTGTTTTGATATTAAACTTAATTATATTAATATATTTATAGAATTTATGTGCATTTTCTTAACGTATCCAAACGTTTCCATATTTTTACATTCGTATCCATACGTTTCCTAAGTGTATTCGTAAACAAATTATCTGATATAATACCCCATACCGATACTTTAATCCTTGAATGAGGGTAATGAAAATTGAACACTAGAATACTTGGTCAAAGTGATTGACTTGAATAGGTTTTATTCTCTAACAGCATCATCTATCTGCAGCGATTGAGGGTCATGTTACCGAAGCTGACATTGGACTATCTGATGTAGTTGTTTCCTTTGAAGACAGGGAAGTACAATACTTGAGGAAGGTAATCCTTGACCAGGCAGAGATTTTTGACGCCGTGTTGGAATATTCAGAAGCAAGTTAAGTGGTCCGACCCCTATGGTTCTGGTTTGGCAATTACTGTGAACACTGAAGAGGTGGGTCCGGGTTATTCCGAAACTTTTGGTACAGAAGAATGTTCAGATAGCACAGTTGAAAGCTTTGAAAGAGGGTCTGAAGGAGGGTAATGGGAGTGGTGTTGTTTCTCATCTTCGTTTTCTTCATATAGATAATGGTGGTCTGGACACCATTGCTGAAACGTACATCACCATGTTTACAGGTTACATTAATTTGGAATAGAATAAGCCAACAATAGGCTTTTTCATGACTTTCTGAAATTTTTCTTAAAAACAAACAAGGTCAAAGTTAATTTTCACACATAATTGGGAAATGAATCATGATACACCATCGTATCCTTTCTCATCCCATCCTTTCCCAGCCTAATTTTCTTGGGAACCAAACAGACCCTAAAATTCCATAAGAACTTTTACTCAAAGTTCTGTTTCTCTCTTATAGAGCCCACAACCCACCATTATAAAGGCCTATTTCTGGAGATAGCCATACTCAAACTCAAGGACCAACCTAACTTGATGATCAGAATCAGCAGAGTAGCACATGTCCAACACATCTTCGTTGAGGCATGGCCAAGAAAGTGTCTTCTGTCTGCCTCCCCTTATCGGTGAACAATATCTTCCAGGAAGTTTATAATCAGACAATTGCCCTCAGATTGAAGATACATCCTAGAGATGATAATGAGATTCAAGTGCATGGTTCACATGCATTGATACAGACAACAGACACTAGCTTCTATTGTAACTAGTTCAAAGAACATACAGGAAAGAGGGTCACAATCTCCGGACGCATTTTGGTAGCACTAACACAAGGCCTTGAGATCGGATTCAGTCCTCACAAAATGGTGCTCACACCATAGCCATTTGCAGCTGTGGATTGGGAATATCTCCCCATGAATAAAAACATACAAGTAAGAGATATTCCCAATACACGGTTGCAAGTGGCTGTGAGGGTGGTGTGAGTGGCAATTTGTGAGGACTGAATCCAAGTTCTTCTGAGAATTGAGTTGGAATTTGATTCAGTAGCTAATTACGGATCATACTATATATGACCATAAGTAATGCATGTAAACGGCATATATAGAACTATCTCACCAAAACAGTCCGACAAAAACCCCTTCCAAGGCAAGTCAGTTTGTGGCTTTATTACCAAAACCGCATTTATTATTTAAGATAAGCAAAACAGAGAGGAAAAACCAGCTTGTCAGTCTGTTGATACTGTAATAAATATGTCACATTACAGATATGGTATGGTCCCTAACCAAAAGTATGCACACAAGACTTCTGGTTCATGCATATGGATGATGTCTGTGGCGATCCTTCTCCCGGGATGAATATGAGGAGCTGTGGTAGTCACTACGATCTAAAAAAGGAGCAGTCTCAGAAGCTAGACATTCTTTTACCATCCGGAAGAATATATGATGCACTTTAGAGACAATGAAAGAACTTAAATGCATACCTCAAGATGAATAATTCCTTGATTTATCAGAATGCCCTCCTGCATCCATGTATGACAGGAAACAAGTCAAGGATATGCAGGAGGAAATAAAACTGAAAAATTCCAGAAAATGATAAGATCTTTTTCATAATAAATATATAGAAGAAAACAAAGGACATCCGCAGAGAAACCTGAGTCTTTTCCTTTGTCCTTGGAATGATGGCTTCTCTCCTTAAGTTTATCCCTATCCCTCTCTACATCCTTCTCTCGTTCACGTTCCCTGTCAGAGTCCCTCCCCCTATCACGATCACGGTCTCGGGTCTTTTGTCTTTCCCTCTCTCTCTCCCTGTTCCTTTCTCCACCCACCTCTTGTCTGTATTCGGTCTTAGGCTTTGAAGGGGGTTCTTCTCTAACCTCTCGCTCAATTAGGATGCTCTTACCATCATCATCACTCTTCTTGGACTCCTTTAGTTTGTCAAGGACCACTTTTATCAAAGCATCCTTGGACCCACTGGAGTCTGCATTTGGTGCTGCAGACACTTTGGGGATAGCAGTGTCATTATTAGCTGCTGCACCATTTGGAGTACCTTCCTAAGCAAAGCAGCATTAACAAACTAGTTAATTGGATGATGTGCCATTAGCTTTAAAAAAAAAAACATAATTTCAGAAGGAAATAGCATATAATGTGCCTTTATGGTAGTCAGTAATAAAAGAAACTTTACCTTTGGAATTTGTTGAGCTTGTGGATCCCATGTTTTACTTGAGGTTGTGAAGGAGTCTCCATCTTTGCATACGGGTATGTACTGTGCCTTGGGAAGGCTGTAAAGGTGTGCCAAGACTCTGCAGACTTCATCAATCCCAGATTTCTCAGCATCAAAAGCTTTCCACCATGGTGGGTTCTCGGGAAGTGATACCTGGAACCTGCGAGCAGCTGCATACACAACACCACAGGCCACAACCTCACTTTTGAATCGAACACACAACGTTGTACGCAAACTGCACAATAAATGAGACATATATAAGAACTAAAAAGATGTAGCAGCACCCACATTAATGTGTCTTCCAAAAGACTCTAGACAAGTAACCGATCATAAACCTCTCAACTTCACCATGACAAATAACTAACCACAGAACTGACAATGCAAACAAGCTACTATATACCAATAAAAGAATTAAGATAACAGGAATAACACAGATCAGCAAACAATTTGGCAGATCAACAATCTAAACAAGAGGTAAATAGTGATCAGCCATTCTGGGGACTGGTGAGACAAGAGATGTAGTTAGAAAGTATGGGTTTTGTGACAAATGCCATCCTAAAAAGAGATGCTTGGTATGTTTTTGCATATACCATTTTTCCAGTATCTAATAAAATTTAACAGTTATCAATCAAAAATAGAAGTAGCAAACTAATCAAACATATCAAAATCAATTGACGAAGATAATAGATGAAAGAAGATATAACAAGAATGGAAATAATCAGATTCTCAAAATGCAAGTACAGAGAAGCCATTAGTAAGGATAAAGACACATTGAAAACCAAGACAGGCTAATCAGTAAGGGGACAACAAGACCATGTAAGTGTGCTTTCTACAAAAAACAAGAAAACAAAAATAAAATACCATCTGTTTCTCTCATGCCGTTGTACTTTAAGAATCTGGAAACATTTTGCTGTTTAAATCCTCAACAAGAATAATGGATACCAGCCAATCTCGCAGGAACAGGAATAATTGCAGAGATAAAACAGGTCTCTTTTAACACCAATATGAAACTGAACAGAGCAGAATGGTGGAACAAGATCCATGTAGCTAACAACCCCATATATCTGATACATGACTTTGTTGAGTTGAGTTGAGGCAAGCACATGGGAGTTGACAGAGATGGTATCATGCATTCATGTTTCCATTGAGAAACCTATATTCATTTCTAAACTTTTTAGTATAGCAGGTTTGGATCCTTGATCCCTTCTCAACTTTTCTGAGGGAAAAATAATAAAAGACAAAATCAAATGAATAAGTGCTTAATTTTCCCATGCCAATATATGAACTCTAATCAAGAAAGTTCACAGACCAGAGGCAGGAATTCAGTCTTCCAAAACAGAACCATATTGTCACCATGTTGCCATCTGTAACAGAGGCCTACGGCCTACCTCACATAAGCAGAGATAACAAGCCATGCAGGTTCATTGTATAACATAGAACACCATCATGGTATCACATAGAAAACCAATGGGTTCTCCATATAATAAGAGATTCTTTTTTTTTTTTTTGATAAATCATATAATAAGAGATTGTGGCTATCTGTTTGATCATTTCTGTAAAGTTCATCTTGCATAAACACCCAAAGAAAAGAAAGAGAAGAGGATGGGGATAGTCAGGTACCTTATGTATCAAATTCAGCATGTTAAGAAGGCAAAGACATGTCTTTGTAGTATGAACCCCGAAGATTTAAGGATGATGGTATGATATGCAATTTTACAGATGCTTCTTTCATAGATCACGTTATATGGGAAAGCCCAGGGTCACTGGAAAGTAAAGGGACATCAAAAACTTCAGATATTCTGTGTCAATTCATACACAAGTGCAAACAAATGGCTCTAGGAATTCCTATCCAGAAAAGTTTTAATTTTGGTTTCAAGCTAAGGTTTTTACCTGGTTTGAAAATATAAACCAAAATTACACTAAAGTTTCGAAAAACTTTCAAATTTTGTAGCAAAATAGAGTTAAATTAAATCATCTTTTGAACTTTCTATTCTTGTTTATTATCTAGTCTTTTCTGTCTGTTTTCCTATTTCTTCTCTTCTGCTCACCTCTATTATTTCATTCCCATATTCCTGATTCTACTCCGAACTTCTTTATTGTTCTCTATTTCATTAGAACTCCATTATTCTACTCAAATTTTACTGTGATAACCCTCAAAACCATAATAAAATCCCAAAATTCCATGAAAGAGAACATCAGAGTTTTAAACCATGCCATCCAGGCATCCAGGTACATGGCTTCTCTCTTATCTATTTGCATGTACAGACTACAGAGATCTTGCAAATGGTCCTTTAACATCTAGTAGCATAAAGCCTTAGTAGATCATACTAAAGGTGAAAATCATGCACTATAATACTAAACAAAAGTTCTAAAATGCCACATCCTTTTAGTTTTTTTCCCTTCCCCAATTATTAGAAATTTATTACACATTCCTAAGACCTTTTAAGTTGTTGTACATGTAAACATAGAGGTTTCTCATTACCAAGAAGCATTTCAGAAGGTATGCAATTTATGCACCATCAAGAAAAAATATAGCAAATGGTATCTAAACTTCATGCTCTCAAATCATTATAAATTTCAATATGCTATATAGAAATGTCACATTAAAAGCTTAAACTAAGTATTAGAACTAAGTTAATAACCACAGAGTAAACAACTAAAGGTTGCTAGTTAGATTAATAAAAAAGAAAAGAGGGGGCCCATCCAGATAAGCACCTGTCATTTGCTAGATTCCAAGCTTCTTGCCTCAACTCTGGAGGTGTTTCAAGAGTAGCAAGGTAGTTTGATATAAACTTATGAGGGTGTTCAACATGGCAGATGAAACCCATCTCCTTCAATAGGTGCCTATCTGTTCTGTTCAAATCCATCTTCAACTCTGAATATTTCTGTAAGGAGAAAAAATATTCAGATAAAAATAACTTACTCTACAAAGAAGTCATATCAGGAATTCCACAAGTATAAGTGCCAATGGCAGTATTAATATCAACCAAATTCTGCACAAAAACTAATAGCCAGAAATCAGAATTGTTACCAATACTGATAGAGGGGGAGGGAAAGATATGTTACAGAATTATGAATATAGAAAACAAAAGATACAAAAAAGGTGTCTGTAGTTCAGAAGATTTTTTTTTAATCAGTAATAGATAAACAAAAACTTACAAGGTTTGTTCAGCCTAACCTTAGAAAAGATCTCCAAATGTTCTATGGGTAAATTCTCCCTCCTGCACTCCATTCTATGGAATACAATGAGAACCTGCTTTGCTTTTCTAGGGCTTTCTTCCAGCTTTGAAGCAAGCCAAACACAGCTAGCAGCAACCCTCTGCATGGAAGTAAAATCAGATCCTAGAAGGTAAAATCTCAAAGAGGAAAGACTGGATAAATATTCTGTAGACAAAAGGTTTTTTTCAAAAAGGAAGGACGAAAAAAACATCAACAATGACAAAACTATATATTAGGATAAGAGTCAGATGATTAGACCTTCACATTGAAACGGGCAAATGACTTCTTACAGTAGAAACGATGAAATAGAACCTGCCCTGTAGCCATTACTGCTGGAGGCCTGTGAATGTGTTTTGAGGAAATAAAAACAAGCAGATAGGAAAAGGGATACAAAAACAAAGAAAACATAGACTCAAGAAATCAGCAGAAAAATAAATAAAGGATACAATTTGAGTAAAATGCCGCTTTCCTGGATTAGATCACAGCCATATATTCGAAGGGTTGTTTCAGTTGCTTCATCTATGCCATCTTTCCTAGAAGGTGAGTTCTTCAATTGCTCATCCGTCAAGTAAAAAGTATCAATTGCTGTGTAAGTCATTATCAAGAAAAGACCTCAAAAGGCTCAAATGAACTGCTGCAGAAAAAGAAATCTAAATTTCAGACATTGAGAATGATACAGAAAAGAATGAATATGAATTTGAGTCCACTACATAGTTTCTACTCTAGCATCTCTAAACTCTAATACTCAACTTTCAACAATCTGAACCGAGATTATAAAACCCAACAGAAGATCAAGAAAACTTAAAAAAAAAAGGCGTATCATGATTTTGGTAGTTATAACATCATGGGAAAAGGCACCTAAAAAAGGAATCATAGGTTCAGTATTTATTGATTAAGGCCTAATTGAACCTACAAGTCTGCAATCTTAAGGCTCAGCTTGGAAGGAGTACAAATACAAATATGTAGAGTGCAAAACCCTGTATTTTATATTATTTTGTATGTATTTGCACTGTGTATATTTGTATTTGTACTCTTTCCAAACTGAGCCTAAAGGGGAAAAAGTGAAAACATGATAATGATCACATGCAGTGAAGCAGAGTGGGAGAAGAAGAGAAACAGAACAATAGACTAAAGAGAGGTATATTTGCCCCTTGAACGGTTCAATATTATTGGCTAGATGAGACTGGTAATTGGTCAGTAGAGTTTGGCAGACTTAGAACTGTTCCTTGAACCTGTATTCTACAAGTCTCTAAAGGATAAAAGTTTAGAGGACTGCTAGGCCATCTGGTGTATAACCAACCAATATTATTTTGATGTAGAATTGTAAAAAAAAAAAAATATTAGTGATTCCTGGCATTTTTTACCTAAATAGTTGAAAAGAATGCAAGGGCTCTTTCATAAGTGTTGTAAATTAGATCATCTCCAGGACCCCAAAAATGGTTCAGGTAGAAACCCCAGTAGATCCCTAGAAACTATTTCTTCATCTATCCTTGAGGTGTACAACTAACTGCCTTCTAAAGCGGTGACATAAGAATGTAATCTGTATATAATTGGAGAGAAAGTGTTAGTAGTTCCATAGAAAACATGTATGTGGCCTTCTAATAGAAAGTTAGAAACTAAAAGGAAGATCCCAAGCATTTAAGATGAAAGCTTGTTTGCTCTTCCCACCACAGTGTAGTTTGCATTGTAGCTGCCAAAAATGGAGCTTCAAGAAGTAACCCATAGTGTTTTCATAGCATCTTTTTCTTAGGCAGTAGTTTATCTTTTAGTGTTCATCACTACATTATCGTGGTGGAGGTGCCAGTAGTTGCCCCATAGTTGCAACTCTGTACAAGAAATTCTCAATGCTCTTAACCTATAGGTGATCAAATAATAACGGAAAGAAAAAGAATAATGAGTTTACATCGACCCAAACTGATTATTTGTCAATGTGTCATCAGTTGCATAAAGCTTCATTTTCAAAGATGGAGTAATGAATCATAAGAAGTCTTTGTCCACACTCCACAAAGTAGAAAGTACCTAAGAGAAGACCATCCTCCAGAGCAATTCCATTGAGAATTTTGTTTTAAAAATATTTCACCATACCTTAATATTGATCCATGTCTAGGTGATATCAGCATGGTAGAACCAGGCCCTCCCAGCGACTGCCAGGAGGATGAGCAGACCAACCAAACGCACAGTGCTTCTTTCCTAAATCTCATTTTGGGGACCTTAATAGAATGGGCGTCCTGGACAAAAGAAAGGAGCATGGCCGCACAGGCAACTATAAGTGGCAGGTTTCATAGTACTAGTGAGAATTATGTTAAGAGAGTAAGTTGGGATGAGAAGTTAATGAGAGATGCTCAGAGTAGATGGAATCCAAGGTTGTCTTTAAACCGGAGCTGTTGAGCCGTTGGCAGTCTTCAGTGAAAGATGAGGAAGCAATCCTGCCATTATGGTTAATGGTTTCCAAAAGTGGGTGAACATTGATAAAATAGGAGGATGCGCCTTCTGCTGACCTGCTAGCAGCTAGGGGTTCCAAGAGAACTACGGTTCCTCGGAATGCAACAGGCAAAAATGCAATTTTTTTTATCAAAATGGCAAGCAAACTAGGAGAGTAAGTAGGTGTTTGCTTCTTCTATTAACGAAACCAAGCTACAGGAAAACCGAGTTCAGATAACATGCTAAAAGAAAAATAAGGTAAAAAAACAAAAATCTACTTGAAACCCATTTACTGGGTTAGATTAACTTTATAAAGAGAAATTGAGATTTTAAGAACGCAATCACACCCCAAATTTTCAGCAGCTCAGCCCTAGAATGCCAACATGTAATCGTCCATTAAGAACATAGAAGTTTATTAGTTGTTTTACCTCTAGGTTGCTGCTGATACTGAAGAAGCTTTGATTTACTGAATTTCCTTCAGTTTTTCTTTCTTCTCCTTTTCGCTTCGATAGAGAGAGAATAAGAAAAAAAAAAAAGTAAATTACAGAGACCCCTTTGTTATGGATTTGTGGGTCAGTGACTATTACGCTTAACTTTTATTTTCGACAAATACCCCTCAACTTTCACTTTGCACAAATACCCCTCCTTAGATTTCCGTCAACAAGATTCTCATCCAAATTATTTAAATTTTTTTATATCCCCAAATTATCCTTTTTCTTACTTTGAACGATTTATGATTGAATTAATTTTCTAAATATAATATTAGAAGTCCTCTTGTTCATGGTTGCTCTAATGGCACGGCACTAGATTCAATATTCAAATGAAATGGTAGAGGTTTATTTCCGTAGATATAAATTTAAGGTTTTATTTGGTTTTTTTCTTAATTTATTAGAGAAATGAATAGATAATTTTTATACTTTAAGATGAAGAGACATTCGTAATATAAATTTAAGATTTTATTTGGTTTTTTCTTGATTTATTAGAGAAATGAGTTTATACTTTAAGATGAAGAGACATTCGTAACAGTGAAATGAAACAAGAACTTAAAGAAACTTGTTTTTGTATATCATTGGAGTGATTTTTGTTGTGTTAGTTGGTTTCTTACTTCATTACGAGAACATGGAGGTATTTTTACGGTCAATTAGGGTTTAAGAAAAAAGGGCGAAAAAAAGAAATAAGGAAATTCTATGTGGATACTTTGGCAATTTAACACATTCAATCATTTGACTTAATGGCATAGGGATATTTATAAGAATGGAAATTTTCCCTACCCATGTCAAGTACTCGACGTCCTCAACCTAGTAGGGATGGAAATGGAGACTATATTGGAGGTGATGGGGACAAAGATGGGGATTAATGGGGATACTTGATTGAAGAAGACAGGAAGTGAAGTCCCACCTTGGCCCCACTCTAGCTATATATGTATATATATATATATATATATATATATAATTATAGAAAATAATATATATAATAAAATATTATAATTCTTAATTTTTTAAATATCAAATAAAAATATTTTTATATATGATTTTTTATTTTTATAAAACATTTTTTCTCAAAATCGAGATCAAGCTTATGAATTTTTGACTTGAGCCGAGCTCGAGCTCGAGCCTTGTAGAATAGTCTTGAGCTGAGCTCGAGCCTCTTACTATTCGGATCAGCTCGGCTCGAATCCACCCATATTATATTATATTATATTATATTATATATATATATATATGTGTGTGTGTGTGTGTGTATGTATGTATGTATGTATTATATTAAACATATAATATTATTTATGTTATTTATTACTTATATTATGTATATAAAAATATATTTAAAATATTGTTTTATTTTAACGTTTTCTTTATTTAAATAAATATTTTCTCAAAAATATATATTTAATTAAAAACTTTGAGGATTTTTTTTTGGTCGAAAAAGAAAAAAATTCAACTAGCAACAAACTAATTACATAGAGAGAGGGGGAGTCAACCAATTTGCTACCCACAGAGGAAGGGCTTCTATGTAAAGGTCAAAGTCTGTGAGGCCCTTTTTTGCAAGGTTGTGGGCTGGTAAATTGGCCTCCCTCCTTGTGAAAGAGAAAGAAACATTTAAGTTTTTATAGTCCTCCAAGATATTTTTACAATAGAAAAATAGCTTCAGAGACTTCATTTAAGTTCTTTGCGTTCAGCGCCTAGACCAGGGAATTGCAATCACTCTCAATCACAAAAGGACCTTTGTTTAATAGCTTCCCTAGTTTCACTCCTTGAAAGCATGCGATAGCTTCTGCTTGGATAGATGAGATTGAAATTGACTGGCCAAAAGAGATGCCTTCTATGAGGCCCAAGTGGTCTCTAGCTATTGCACCAAAACCTACTTTTCCATCACCCAAAAAACTACCATCCACATTTATCTTTAGAAAAGTTCAGAACTGGAGGTTGCCGCAAAAAATCTGAAGCGGCAGCTTTAGGTACTTGCAAAGTACCTAGCCATCTTTTCTGCAAAGTCCTCTTCCTCTCCTTCCAGGCTCTGTTAAGATAGAGAAGATTTTTAAAGGGGTTAGGCAATTCTTCATCAAAAACAAATTTATTCCTACATTACTAGATAGTCCAAAGAATAAGAGTTGTGTAACTTAAAAGATCTTCTTTTTTGTCCTTCCTCTGGCTACATAGACTAGTCCACTCCAGGAACCAGCTGGTGAAATCATTCGAAACATTCTCTATTCTGAGGTTCAAAATTGACCTGAACCACAGAAACTTGGCATGATCACATTTAAACAAGGCATGCATAATTGATTTGGGTTCCTTGGTCCAGATGGGGCAAAGATTGGATTGAGATAACTTTTTACTAGCTAGGTTCACACTAACAACAATTGAATTCCAAAGACATCTCCATATGAAGTGTTTAATTTTCAAAGCTCCTTCCAAGGATCTCTATTTTGGGTGCTGCTATTATTAACCAGATGGCTAGTGGGAAGGATTGGAGTTCAAATCTTTCTCTGCTTGCTAAAAAGTATGCTGACTTGACAGTGAATTTCCTAAAAGAATTTCCTTTCCAGGTTAGCCTATCCTCCCAGTTTCTTGAAGCTAGAGGAATTTTTTTTTATTTGGATTTCTATTTCTTTTGTGAAAGAAGCCTCCAAGATAGAAAAGTTCCAACACCTTCTTTCCTAATCTATTAGGTCTTTGACCCACATTGGCCCATTGTTACTTGGATTTGGTCCTATTAATCGAAATTCTGGTAAACCCTTTAACCAAGGATCACTGTAGATGCTAATATACTCTCCTGAATTTACCTTCCAGAAAGCTCCTTGTTTCAAGATTTCCTTTCCTGCTAGAATGCTTTGCCATCCCCAAGAACCTCTGTGAGGGAATTCATCATTTAGAAAATTTTTTCCTTTGATGTATTTTGCCCTGATGACTTGACACCATAGGTTGTTTTCTTCTATACAAATCCTCCAAGCCTGTTTGGCTAGGAGGGCCTTGTTGAAACATTGTGGATCTTTAAAGACCAACCCTCCATCATTTTTATTTCTGCTAATAGTTTTCCAACTGACCCAATTGACTTTCTTTTTATCCCAAAATCCCCACCAAAATTTCCTTTGGATTTTTGCCATGTCTTCACAGACAATCTTGGGAATTAGGAAGCATGACATGGTGTAGTTTGGTATGCCCGCAACCACTAATTTTAACAGTACTTCCTTTCCTCCATTTGAAAGGAGGAGTTCATGCCATTTGGATGTTTTGGATTTGATTCTTCCTAGCAAGTAGTCAAATAGGACCCTTTTTGATCTGCCAATACCTAGGTGCTCTACCTTTTTGATGTTTAGTCTTATAGTCATTATCTTTTGCAATCTTGGGTGAAAATTCCTGCTAAAGGAAACCTCTGATTTTGAAAAGTTTACCTGTTGACCAAAAGACCTTTCATACAACTATATTGCTTCCATCGGATATTGACTTTCAGATGGTTTTGCCCTCGTGAAGAGGTAGCTGTCATCTGCAAGAAAAAGGTGGGATATTACTGGGCATTCCCTGTTTAGCTTCACTCCATAAATTTTCTTCTACAAAACAAGGTGATGAAGGTAAGCAGAAAGTGCTTCAAACACAAAAAGGAACAAATATGGGGACAATGGGTCTCCTTGTCTGAGTCCCCTTTCTGGATAGAAAGGTTTACCAGGTACTCCATTTACAAGAATCTGGTTTGACACTGTTGAAATGCATTCTAGGATCTAACCCATTTGTCCCCAAAGCCCAACTTCTTTAGCACTTTCTCTAAGAAAACCCATTCCACTCTGTCATAAGCCTTGCTCATGTCAAGTTTAATTGCCATCCAGGCCTTTTTTCCCCCTACATATTTTCATGTAGTCAATTATTTCATGGGCAATGAGAATGTTGTCATGAATTTGTCTACTTGGGATGAAATTACTCTAATTCTCACTAATAATTTTTGGAAGAGAGGTTTCAATCTATTGACTAAGATCTTTGCTATTATTTTGTAGCTGGTTGAGGATTTGGGTCCTCAATGAGGAACTAGTCTTTGTCGGGGGCCAAGGATGGATGCTAAATTTTTCCCTAGTGAGGGACAAGGTTAGGGACGGGGATTAATTTAAAAGTCAGAACTAGGAATAAAGAGTATGGCCTTTGCCCCAAATCCATCTGCCATTCCTAAGTATTTGTAGCAAAGTGAAAATTCAGAGGGTCTTTGTGGAAGATGAAAGTTTAAGGGTATCCTATTGTCCATGGTGATTTTGGTAAAAAATGAAAGTTAAGGGGTATAGTAATTAAGAAATGAGGCCTTTATAATTTACCAAAAATGAAAAAGAATAAGAAAAGGGTAAAATACAAAAAATCTCCCCTGAAACTTCTAACAATAATAAAAATAGGGGCAGAGCCAAGGGGGGACCCAAGGGTGCCATGGCCCCCCCTATGGTCCAGAAATCTCCACACATAGTACATTTTTTCATGTTAGTTTCTTTCCTCCCCCACTTTCCACCCAATGGTTGGCATCTTGCCCCCCTATGGCCCATCCATAAGTTTTGGCCCCGTTGTAAAAAAATTCCTGTCTCTGCCCCTGAATAAAAACCTCTCATTTAGTTTCATTTTAACAAATACCTCCTGATGAGGGCGGATTCAGCCCTCTAGTGAAATTGTGACACCTGGCACCTCATGCAAACCAAGTGCAGCCTCTTGACAACTGGGCAGCTCGGCAGAGCTTGCCACAGCTTGCCACTTACAGGCGGCTCGGCATGGCTCGCCATAGGCAGCTTGGCAGAGCTCGCCACAAGCAGCTCAGCATAGCTCGGAGAGCTCGGCATAGCTCTCCCCCAGGCAGCTCGCCACTTGCAAGGTAGCTCGGTACAAGGTAGCTCGCGGAAGAGCAGTTCGGCATATCACAGGAAGATCTCCTACCTAACATCCGTATCTGCCGGATCTGGTGGCAGCGCCCACATCTCTTGCCAGGCGGCATCGTGTCTACCGTCTTTGAAAAGCATGGCACGCCTGACGAGTCTGTACCCTACAGCAGCAGCATGCACTTGCCACCTCAGTCTTGGCAGTAACAGCTAAGGCAATGGTGGTTATGCCTGATGTGATAGGGCACCGCTATATAAGGACTCCGACCCCCAAAGACAAGGGGAAGAGGGTGAAAAATGGAGGTAATCCCTGCTCTCTAGCTCTCTCATTTCTCTTCAAGTTCTCTACAATCAGAGTGCTAACTTAGGCATCGGAGAGTCCCCGCCGGGTAAATACCCCCAAGCCCCCTGGTTCAGTTCTCGCAGGTCCCTCAGCTCCCGCCGCCTACAAAGAGGAGAAAAAGATGGAGTTCTCGCAGGTCCCTCAGCTCCCGCCACCTACAAAGGAGAGAATATCACTTCATGCAGAGGACAGTCAGGTTGCACTACACCAGGGAGCTCCACCATCCTTTGAGTTACAGGCCACCTAGGAGTAGGTCAAATGACAAGTCCACCAAGGTAGCTCACCACCAGGGAGCTCGGCATAGCTCTCCCCAGCTCGACATAGCTCTCCCCCAGGTAGTTCGCCACCAGGGAGTTCCACCGTCCTCTCCTGGGAGCAGGTCAAACGACGAGATACTTAGCCAAAAAAAAATTGATACATCACAAAAAATTGGTACGTGACCAGAAACGGTTACATCACCTCCCTTGAACTTTTTAAAAATTTGTCAAAAACCTCCATTCCATCATTGACTTAGACGGAAAGCATATATAATTATGAAAGTACCCCTGATTATTGTCATTAAAATACCAAAAGTGCCCTCATTTGGCCCATCCAAAAGTGCCCTCAGTTTGGAAGGAATACAAATGTAAATATGTAGAGTGCAAAACCTTGCATTTTATATTATTTTGTTAATATTTGCGCTGTACATATTTCAATGTTGGAATTAGGGAAATGCAAAGAAGCCAAAAAGGAATTGAGCAACTTGGGCAGTAAATAATTTTATCCTTGTGGGCATTGGGTTTCAGCGATCAAAGCTTATTTTCAGGCGAGCAGGACTATGAAAAAACTTTAGTTATTGGGCCCAACAATCTATGCTATTGAGAGAATTTCTAGAAATGCCATGTTACCATGAATGGATAAATTAATAATTACATCTTAATTTATTTTGTTTAAAAACCAAAGCATGGGCGTGAATAGGTGAACTGCCCAGAACGTGCCTAACCCAGAAACTGTCTCAAAAGCCTATGTTGTTGGGCCCAACAGCCAAAGTTAACTCGTCTCTATTTTTTTTTTTTAATGAAATCTGTGATTTACCAAAAAAATCTATAAGTTGATGGATTTATTTTTACATTCACCTACAACATTTGCTATTATTTTGATATACAAGATATAATGGAGACTGTTTGTCGGGACTCGGGAATGACTACAAACACATACAATATATCACCGTCGGTGCAATACAGATCAAAGACAACTTTTACATTTTCGTGCACACAAACAATAGAGTAAAAGACACTCAATTTCTAGCAAAAGCCCGTAGTAGAAGGTATTTTGAAATGTGAGACCCGACCCGTTCAATAATGCTGGTCAAATGACCCAAAATTATACAACCATTTTAAGAGCTTTCAAATTTTTCTATCATCAAACACCAAATGGGTCTTAATCATCATCCTCTAGAACACTCTGACGCCTCTGGATTATCACTTTGGTTCAAGGTTTTTAAAATCGAATTGAACAACGAACCGATTAGGGGTTTGGTTTTTAAGTCAAACGATCTGATCATTTGAATCAAATGGATGGCCTATTTTTGACAAAAAACAAAAAATTGGCCAAACCATTCAATGGTTCAATCATCCGGGTCAGCGATTTGCTAACCAAATCAACGGTTTTTGGAAAAATAATAGTTCTGGGTTAAAACAGAACCAGTCACTTGACTAATTCCCGGTTTTTTCGATCCAACCATCCGGTCCGGTTTTGAAAACCATGCTTTGGTTTTCTTGCTGTTTGATTGTTAATCTGTTCTGGTAATGATATAAGCTTGTCTTCAAACACTTTCACAACTATCTGACCCATTTGAGTAGCTCTCGGTAGAACGTCCTCAACTCCACGTGCCTTCTCAGGCTTCACGAAAAGCAATTCGAGCAAGCCTTTCTTGTGCTTCATATTACAAGATTTGGCTAAGTATCTTGCCGCCTCCTTTCATTTGCTTCTCTTTTGGCTTCTTCCTATGAATTCTGATACTCCAAGTTCTGTTGATTTCCAATGCCATGTTGTGCCATTAACTCTTGCATTCTTCTTTGTCCGGTAGCTTCCAATTTAGGATCAGCCACTGCTTTTTTTCTTCCTTCTCCAATCCCTTGATCTCCTCTTAGCAAGTTGAAACAATCAGAGAGGGATAATGGGATATCACTTGCATAGTGTTTAAGTCAACGTTTTAAAAAATGACCTGGAAACAGAACCATTTTGGCCATCAGATTGATGAGTCAATGGTTCGGTAGCTTGAGTCAATGGATTGTTGACTTTTTTAACGGTTTTTGGCCAAAACCGGGTTTGGGGTAAAACATAACCGATTGCTTAGACAGTTTCCAGGCTGAATGGTCCAACCGTCTGGGTCAATGGTGGTTCAAAAACCTTGGGTTTAAGCCGAGCCGATGGAGTTTAAGGATGAGAGATTGAAAGAGGAGATCCAATGCCACTTTAGGTCTAGAGACATTTTAAAATAGTATGTCAAATAATGGATAAATTCCCATTTAGTACTCTGTACTTTGGGTCTAGTACCACTTTGGTCCCTAAACTTTAAAATACAACAATTCAGTACCCAAACTTTTAAAATGTGCCGATTCGATACTTGTTGTTAACCAACCCATTAAGTGATATATGAAAAGACACAAATGCCTTTCGAGTGTCATCTAATTTTCTTTATCAACCATCTAAACATTAATAAAAAATCAATAATCCCAAATTCTTGCCTCTTCTATTCAAGAAAGTTGGTTGGGGTCATGTCTTAGTTGGTATTAAATAAGAGGCAAGGATTTGGAACTAGTCATCTTTTATCAATGTTTGGATGGTTGATAAAGAGAATTAGATGACACTCGAAGGGCATTTATGTCTTTTCAAATATCACTTAATGAGCTGGTTAACGATAGGTATTAGATTGACACGTTTTGAAAGTTTGGGTATTGAATTGTCCTATTTTAAAGTTTAAGGGACCAAAGTGACACTAGGCCCAAAGTATAGGATAGAATTTTTTCTAAAATAATTTACAAAAGGGTAGAATGGATATTTGGAAAATTTGATGCATCAATTTCCATCTAAGTAGTGATGGAAGGGAGATCTTTGTTAAGATTTTGAAAAGTTCATGAGAGCTACTCGCAAGGTTTTTAAAACCGAACCAATCAGGGGTCCAATTCTTGGGTCGAATGGTCTAACTATTCGAACTGAATGGACGACCCGTTCTGACAAAAAAAATAAATTAAAAATAAAATAAAAACCGGCCAAATGGTTCAAACAGTTCAACTACCCGAATTAGCAGTTTATTGACCCAATCAACAGTTTTTGGGGAAATAACGGTTCTGGGGTAAAACGGTAACCGGTTCTCCATTTCCGATCCGACCGTCCGGTTTTAAAAACCATGGCTATTCGTTAAAATGAAACTAAAGAAAAAAGAAAAAGAAAAAGAAAAAGTAAATTAAAAGCCCATACCGGTAAGTCGGTAACGGCCACGTATCGGTCAAAACAGATAAGCTGTATCAAGGTCTATAATCAGGAGAGTAGGATCTTTTGGTTTATGATTGTAGTATATGTGGGCCCCCTATCATCATGTCTTTCCACGTATAATGAGTCTTGCTCCTAATACTAGTTTGATCGGTTGCCAATTTTTTTTTTTTTCAAAATTTAAATGTAATCTGAACCGTCCACTTCAATTCTATTCCAGCTTGGGCTCTAACATAGTAGTCCTAGTCCCAACTCCTAAGTTCCAATTGCACAGGGAGCAGAAGCTTTAAGCAGAAGCAAAGCCGAAATTGATAAATCCAGAGAGGTTCGGAATTCTCTCTTCCTCGCAACCTCTCTCGCGCTGTAGAAAGTAAAAACAGATCAGGCGAAGATGATGATCAGAGTTCGCAGCAGAGATGGCTTGGAGCGAGTCACCGTCGACAACTCCCATATTACCGTCTCTGGCTTCAAGACCCTAATCGAGAACCAGCTCAGAGTTCCTGTCCCCAACCAGACCCTCTCCACCAACCAGAATTTGCTCCTCGCCAAAACCCTAGACGACCGGAACCGCTTCACTGATATGTCTAACCCCCAATCCCCGATTTCTTCTATCGGAATCTCCCACGGTTCTATTATTTATCTCGCTTACGAGGGCGAACGATCCGTCGCCGGACCGGCCATCCACCAGGCCGGTTCGTTCGGGAAGAAGATGACCATGGACGATCTCATTGCCAAGCAAATGAGGATTACCCGCCAGGAAAATCCGCACTGCGATTCCGTCTCCTTCGACCGGGATGCCGCTAATGCTTTCCAGCATTACGTCAACGAGACACTGGCGTTTGCTGTGAAGCGGGGAGGGTTTATGTACGGTTCGGTGTTGGACGACGGGAAGGTTGAGGTGAATTTCATCTATGAACCGCCGCAGCAGGGGACGGAGGAACATTTGATCTTGTTGAGGGACCCTGATGAGGAGAACCTAGTTGAGGCGATCGCATTGGGGTTGGGAATGCGGAGAGTAGGGTTTATATTCACGCAGACGATCGGTCAGAACAAAAAAGATTATACGATGTCGAATTCGGAGATTTTGCAGGCGGCCGAGCTTCACGGGCAGAGTGGGCTCAAGGAGTGGGTTACGGCTGTAGTTAAATTGGAAGTAAACGAAGATGGTGGTGCAGACGTCCACTTTGAAGCGTTTCAGATGAGTGATATGTGCGTTAGGTTGTTTAAGGAAGGGTGGTTCGAGACGGATTGTGGAGAAGGATTTGATCCCAAGCTCTCTCGGATGAAGAAGGATGTGATGGTCGGAGTAAAGGATACCAAGGAAGTAGACAACGATTTCTTCTTGGTAGTGGTCAAGATTATGGATCATCAGGTACCTTTTCTATCTATCAAAATTTGTTCTTTTACTTTTTGTATATATTTACCAACTCGTGCTCTGTCTTCTATTCTTTGCATTGTTGTTATATTTTGTACTGCAACTGGTTATAATCGTATGTAATAACCATATTGATGGTCGAACATACAACTTACGATCCTATAGATTATCAAATTGAAGAATCCTTTCTACCATTTTTATTTGGCTAAAGGTAAGGTAAAATTTTATTAAATCAGAGATAATAATACAAGGGGGTCCCCCCAAAATTATCTTTTGGGTCAAGACAGCATGGATTTCACGCCATTACAAATTCCAGAAATTCCCAGAACCCAACCTAGCCCCCAATTGGGTGGTCTGAAACCCCTTGACAGCCGAGACCCAAGACAGGAGTTTTCCAAAGACAAAAGCAATAAGATCTTCTGAGTCTTTGCAAGTGTTGCAGAAAATCCTTTTGTTTCTCTCTGTCCATATAGAGCTAATAACAGCAGCCGGAATGGTCTCCCAGATGCTTCTTGCAAGCTTTGACAGTCCCTGCAGCTCCCAGCAATTCAGAAGCTTCTTCACACTGGCATGACCCAGCTAATACCCAGTGCTGAAAGAAAGTGATTCCAGATTTTTGTTGAGACAGAGCAGTGGATACATAGATGGCTGCTGTCTTCTTGATTTTGCCCACATAGCACACAAGTTAATTCCTGGATGTGCATACCTCTTTTAAGCAAATGTGTTTTAGTTAAACATCTGTCTAAAGAAGCAGCTCAAGCTAAAGCTTTAACCTTTGAGGGGTCTACAGAATTCCAAACTTTAGCAGCCAGAAAATCCATTGGACTGAGATTAGACAAATGTCTAACAAAAGATCTGATAGAGAAATGGCCATCCGATCTCCAACTCCATACCCAACTATCCTCCTTAAGCCGATCCAGGGGCTGGAGGGAAATCAGCTCCAGAAGCTCGGTGAAGCTTTCAATCTCTCAGTCTTGAAAATTCCTTCTGAAGGAAGGGTACCAGATCACAGAGCCTTCATTAATTTCATAACAATCCCAAATTATCAAAAAAAAAAAATTTCATAACAATCCCAGATAAATGCATCCTAGGATTCTGCAATCTGGAAAAGCTGTGGGAATTGATCTGAGAGAGTGGATTGCCCACAACAAGGATCCTTCCAAAAAAGCAATCTATCCCCTTTCCCCAGCTTGGGTCTCAATCCTCTGCTAAAGAAAGGAAGAATATCTATGATTTTTTTTCCAAATTGAACAGCCAAAAGAATTGGAATTGTCCACCATTCTTTTCTTTCCATTCCAAACCTCCAGATCCATTTCCCGAGGAGAGCAGTATTGAAATCCCTTACTTTTCTGATACCCAACCCTCCTTTATCTATTGGTAAACACACCTGCTCCCAGCTTACCAAGTGAACTTTCTTCTTATCCTCCCACCCTCTCCACAGAAATTCCCTTGCAACTTCTCAATTCTTTGGGCTATTTTCCCTGGGATAGGAAAAAGAGAAAGATGAAAAGCTGGAAGATTAGTCAGAGAACTTTTCAGAAGTGTAATTCTTCCTCCTAAGGATAAATGCTTAGCCTTCCAAGAAGCCAATTTCTTTTCCAAACGCTCCAGAACTGGTTCCCATATCAAAGCAGTACATTTAGTTCCTAAGGGGAGCCCCAAATACTTAGCTGGTAAGTACCCCACTTGATAAGCTAGCCATTCTGCTAAATGCTCAATATTTTCCACCTTTCCCACCGGGAACAAACTGCTTTTGTTCCATTTTACCTTCAAACCTGATACTACTTTAAACCAACTGAGCACCTTGGCCAAAATCTCCATTTGATCCTCCTTTGCTTCTACAAAACATAGGGTATCATCTGCAAATTGTAAGACTTGCACCCTTTCCCCACCTGGAATCACCTCAAATCCTTTCCATAGGTCCTCCTCCCCCACTTGATGTAGCGCAATCCGGTCGGTCCTAGCTGTCAACGACCTTGCCTCTGACTGGAGCAACAGGTGCCTGAAACGGGGAAGAAGGCGAGGAGTCTCCGGGGAGGAACCCGGTGAGAGTGCTCCGAAGCTCAAGTTAGTATTTCCTCAAAGGCAAGATCCAAACCAGATAGCGCAAAGTTATCACGTACCTCTATTCTCGGGGGGAAGAGGGCCTTCTATAACCACTTCGCGCACTCACTCCCAAGCTTCTGTCAGGTCGGGTATCATTACCTCTGCACTTCTGCCAGTTCGGGTGTCGTCACCTCTGCACTTCTGCCAGTTCGGGTGCTGTCACCTCTGTTGGGGCAAGCAACCGCCACTGCTCTCTTTGTTGGAGCTGTCTCTGTAACTGGAGGTGGTGGTGGCAGGTGGTCGTTGAAGTGCGGCTGTCAAGCGTCAAATCTCAAGTCAGTCTGGTGCGCCACCTCAGGATACGGACTCTGGTGTTAGGTACGGTGGTTCAGTTCGGTGGCCAGGAGACGAAGTGCCGGAGTGGTGCACGAGGTAAAGTCTTGAGTTCGGATAGGAGTGTGGCCCGAACTGCCCTGGGGTGGGCCAGTTTGGGTTGTGGCCCTTTGTGCTCCTCGCAAGGGGAGAGTTCGGGCTTCTTTTGGGGAGCTCGGGTCATAGGTCCCTCTCGGGGGAGCTCGGGATTCCTCTTCTTGGAGCTCGCGCCTTGAGCACTGCCGTGTCGAGCTGTCGTTCCTGCCAGGTCACCCTTGGCTGCTTCCACGTGTCGGGTGGTCAAGAGGTCGGGCCAAATTTACCTCCATCACCACTGATTGTCCATTAACCAGAATAGAAAATTTAGGAGAGGTAATACAGACTTGTATCCAATTCCTCCATTTCTGATCAAAATTCATCATCTCTAGAACAAAATCCAAGCATCTCCAATTAACATTGTCATAAGCCTTTTTCCAAATCCAGCTTATAGATCACACCTGTAGAACCCTCTCTTTGCTTAGAATCAATTAATTCATTTGCTACCAGACACTATCCAGCATTTGGCACCCTGGTGCAAACGCAAACTGATTTTGAGAAATCACATAAGCAAGGAGCTTTTTCATTCTCTCAGCTAAGACTTTGGCCAGGATTTTGTAGAAACTACTTAGTAAACTTATTGGTCTGAAGTCCTTAGTTGCTCCTTCAATTTTCGGGATCAAAGTGATGAATGTGGCATTCAGACTCCTTTCAAGAGGTGCATTCCTATGAAAATCTTGGAAAAACTGCATCACAACAGCCTTTATCACATCCCAACAGCTTATCACATCACAACAGCCTTAATCTTGGTGAGCCCATCTGGACTTGGGGATTTCTCTATCTCCAAGTTTTTTATTACTTGCCAGATTTCTTTTTCCAAGAAAGGAACCTCTAACAGACTCTTCTGCACTTCAGAGATTTTTTTTTTTGAAATTTGATCCCATAGGCAACGGTCTTCTTTTCCATTTTTCTTTAAATAAACCTGAGAAGAAATCAATTACCAATTTCTTTATCCCCAGCCCAGTTTCTTCACTTACCCTCTCAAACTCTAGCCTTTCAATTATGTTTACTCTAAATCTTGCCTTTGCCATCTTATGAAGAAAACTGGAGTTTTTATCCCCAGCCTTAAGCCATTTCACCTTTGCCCTTTGCCTCCACTTCAACTCACCTCTATAGGCCAGTTTTATCCAAATGTAGTTTTGATTCCTGCCTCTTAATCTTTTCTATCTGAGAGAAGGGGCCCTTCTCTTCAGCTAAATCAATTTCTTTAACAACCTCTGGACAACTTTTCTTTTCTGCCTCTGATTTCCTCCACCTCTCTTTCTTCCAGGTTTTCATTGCCCCAATTAAAGCTCCCAATTTCTTGGCTAAATAAGAACTTGTTCCCTATACCTGAGTATTCATCCAAGTAGTTTTTAAGAAGGGGAGGAAGCCTTCTTCCTCAAAAGTCAAACCAGGCATGTTCCAACTTAAATGGATATTTTCTATAACCAAATACACCACACCTGAGCTGAATAGGAGAATGATCCGATACTGGTCTAGGCAAAGCCTCCTGGATTAAATTCTGGAACAGCAATTCCTATTCCGTGTTTACCAGAAATCTGTCCAACTTAACCAACGCTGGAGATTCTTGGTTGTTCGTCCAAGTGAACTGAGCCCCAAACAGTGGTAAATCCAATAGATCGTGCTGGTTGACAAAATCAGCAAACCTCCTCATTTCCCTTACCCCTCTTCTGCCCCCATTTCTCTCTAAAAATCTTGTGACATTAAAGTCACCTCCCAAGTCCCAACACCCATGATAGGGTGGAAGCACCTTTTGCCTCAACCAGATCCTCCCAAAGTCTACTTTCTCTCCGCTTCTGAGGGACCATAAACATTAGTGAATAAGCTCCTTACCCCTCTGTCCATTTCTAACACCACCAACACTGAAAAAGCCCCAACATGATAGTCAATCAACTTGCACCTTGACCGATTCCACATTGTTATCAGCCCCCCCACCATTCCTCTTGCTGGTTTACTTAACCACCTAACTTCCCCTTGGCCCCAAATGCTTCTAATTACTTCTGCTTCCACCACTTCCAACTGCGATTCCTGAAGGAACACCATATCAGAATCCCATCTTTTCAAAAAATCGCACACAACCATTCTTCTCTCCGACCCCAAGCCCCTCACATTCCAAGATAAAATTTTCAGTTCCATAATCCTAATAACGCAAAGAACCCCCTAAACCCCTGCCCTTTCCTTTCCTCCTAACCTTTCCCCCCCTTCCCTTACTGCACCCTCCCCTTTGCCTGCCCTATCATTTAAACCCCAAGACAGATGAAGTATTTCCATGTTTTTCTTCATCAAATTCCCCCTTTTTTGCATTCATTCTTCCTCTCTCAAACATAACTCTTTTCTCTATCAACTCCAAAAATTTAATGGTTTCTTCTTCCATTCCTGCTTTCAAAAAATCCCAGAAATTTTCCCAGTCCCAACAATTTTGAATTTACCCCACGAGGAGGTTGGTCCCATCTCCTTTTCACCCTCTACTCCTTCCTCCCCTTTTGAATTCCCTTCATCCACCTCCTTTCCCACCCTCTTTTGTCCCTTCCTTCCCCTTTGAACATTACATACCTGTTTATCAAAGTTTTCAGCCGGAGGTAGCATTGGCAGTGTGATCATCTCCCTTTCTTCGACTATTTCCAATGGGGTAATCTCCTCTGGTTCGGACTCTTCTGATGATAGATCTTTCTCTGTTTCCACCAATCCTCCCCATCCCTCTCCCAAAGGTCGCCTAGGCATTGAACACTCAGCTATACTGGTAAGATGGACATCTGCACGAAGCTGTTTGTTTCCCCCCAACCCTGGCTCCCCCTCTTTCCCGAGTTCTACTTGACCTTTCTCCCTGCCGGGAGTAGCCGCCTTCGTCCTGCTTGTCCCTTCTGAGTTCCAATCCCCCAATGCCCTTCTCACCACTAGTCCTGTCTGAAATTGGGTAGGCATAGGTTGCTTGCAATTTCCTCTTGGGTCGCCCGAGCCCCACAAACCCGCGCCGCTATTCCCATTGCTCCCCTCCGGGTCAAATTCCTTTGGCCCGCCATCTTGACCCTGCCTGAATCCTTTCCTCCCTTCTGCTTGTGGGTCTCTCACCTTCTGACCCCCAATATTTGGGTCCCTTTCCAACTCCTTCAAACACTCCAAAATAGCTTTTTTTTTTTTTTTTCTTTTTAATTCCTCTCTTGGGATGTCCATCTTAGACTAGGTTTCGCTTGAATTTTATGTACTGGGATCCATGGTTCAAAGTTTCAATCACCTTTGTGTAGGTAGGGTGTATTGGTACTTCAATCCATGTGCCTTTTATTTTTTTAGTTTATTTTTCAAATTTCTGCTTTAGGAATACTTTGGTATATATAAAAAAATTGGTCCTGAAAACACCTATAAACAGGTGTATCGGGTACCCAAAGATACGATATGTATGCCCAGTTTGGGGCATCGGGCATATTGTATCAATACTTACAACTTTGCTGGGATCCTTGTATGATCTTTGGTTTAATTTTTGTTTTGTTATTACTCCTTTTTTATATCTTCTTAAATATAATTGCATTTCAAACAAGTTGTCATACTTGGGTTGGACCAGACAGTCAGAACCTTCAAACCATGAACAGCCATCCAAAACGTTTTTTGGCATGCCCTGTTATTAGAAAGGTTGACCTGGTCAAACTTACCCCTATACATGTTTAATACGCGCTACGACCTATAATATGTATTTTCTTTAAGCTTATGTTGATGTCTGGAAGTACTTACTATTTTTGCATTTTTGTTTGAATCCATTAAATGGTCAAACCAGACAGTCAGACCCTTAAATATTCATAAAAAAACAGTCAGATCCTTGAACCCATGACCTAGTGACTAAAACCATTTAACATCCAAACCAACTATTTGCAGCATTGATTATAAGTTGTTTCTAAGAGAAACTAGCCAGACCACCTGGACTAAGTGGTCTCTCTAGTTGAGGTGTAAGTTGGGTACGCAATTTAGAGAATTTACACAATATAGGGCCTCAGGGCCCATTTAAAATTTTAACAAATGCTCAACCCAAACTCATAAAAAAAAGCTCAACCCGAGCTCGCCCAAGTTGCACCCCTATCTCTAGTTCTTATTTAAGGCCCTGTTGGGAGGGCTTAAGCTTTGGTTGAGCTGCTCTAGCTAAACTACTTTGAAGATGCCATTGAAAGAAGCTCCAAGAGAGAGCAAAGTGGCTGAAAAATAGTCAGCTTGGCCTTTCTGGACTTTTCATCAAACATTGCTTATAGCTTGCTGGATGGGCCCCACCTTGCAAAGTCAAACAGAAGTGTGAAAGCCCTCCCAAATGGGCACTAGATTTATTATTTATGATTGCAGTAATTAAGATCTTGTCCTATGCTTTGCACTCTCAATTGGGGAAAGATCAATCTAACATAAATTTGATGCTGGTGCAGGGGCCACTTTCATCGGCCTTTCCGATTGAAAACAGGAATACCCCAGTGACAATGAAGGCACTGAAGAATCACCTGGATCGGGCAAAGAGTCTTCCATTTGTGAAGCGAATATCTGATTTTCATTTGCTGCTTTTGCTGGCTAGGTTTTTGGACATAAATTCAGATGTTCCTGCATTAGCAGAGTGCGTGCAGTCACAAACAACAGTTCCAGAAGGCTACCAACTTCTAATCGAGTCTATGGCCAGCGCTTCTTGATGTCGACTGCATTGTCTGGCGGGTTGGATGAGTACGGCACGGCTGAACTGAATATGTTGGCACGAAGCCATCCGCATTTGCATTCTGGCACCTTTGGATGCCATCGAAAATTGGTTGGTTGCTTCTGAAAGTTGTTTCATTATATAAGTTAAACCAAAGGTTATAATGTAAAAGTTTGGATGTTTTTATTTTATAAAAAACGAAAAAAATGTCAGTTACGATAGCTGTAGTGTTGTACTGTTGTAGGCCTGTAGCCTAATATGGCCTGAAATTGAGTTAAGAGGCATGAAACAGGTCGGATCTGTGGGTTTGATCCATATCTAAATATGGGAAACGGGTCAGCACGTGGGCTTGGTTGAATTTGAATTGAATTAGATCTCATTTGAGTGATTCATAGCTTCATACAATCCGTTTATCCACTTGGGCTTATTGAACTTTGGTGCCCAAAGTTGGATTGGCATGCGATGCAGCAAAGCTTCTAACTAACAGCTTTTTTATACCAGAGGCAAAGAGGGGTAATCCGTAATTTTAATTCACGGTAAGGCTGTATTTGACATTACCTAGTGTTCATAGGGGCATTTTAATTGCGAAAAAGAGACAAGTCATTAAAATAAGGAATGGCACCTGCATTGCAGAAATAATAATAAAATAAAATAAATTATGCAGAAATAATAATAAAATAAAAGAAATGATAATGTAAATTAATTGTGTTGCATGCAGATGCAGTCTTGGTGTATGTTGTTAAAAGAGTTCAATAACATAAATAGTCCAACAAGTAAAGAAATGATTCAAAAACATAAATAGTCCAAGAAGTGAAGAAGCCATTCAAAAACAATAGTTCAACCATGAAGATTCCGGTCCCTGCAGGGAACCCATCCCGTCCGAGGACAAATTTTATCCCAACAACAGGGACTGGAGATGGGAATAGGGTTAATTTCAAAATTGGGGGCGGGGATCGGGGACGCAGACAAAATTTTAGTTTTTAAGCCAATTTTATATTAAATGAATCAATTCTGCTGTTAAATAAGACAAAGGTTTCTAACCGATAAGAGTAACTTTTCACCCTTAATATCATTAAACGGAATGCTGCTCTCAGAATGTCAGCTTTAAGGCAACTTTTTGAAAGAAATATCACATAGGGGCACTAGTGTATCCACCGTATGACACTCTTGGCATTTATGTCCTCTCGACTATTCTCAAAAGAAATTAGGAAATCTGTTCTATTCCGTTCGTTCAATAATAAAAAAAGGTGTTTCTCTCTCTCGATCATGGCTGAGAATTGGATCGCCATGACCCAGAACTGTCAATGGGTCAACGGCTCCAACCTGTCCGGACGAACATAATAGGTTCATGTTAACTTCTGTACAAGATTTACTGATTCTTAGCATCTCCATATTTGGAACTGTAGTGGCAACATATTGTAGGAAACTCTAATCCAAATGAAGATACTGAGAGAAAACTCAAAGAAGTTGCAGCTCTAATTAAACGACGAAGCCAGAAAAATATATGTTATTGATGGCAAATTCAATGTAGCCCCCAAGGGAGACGAGTTCGTGGATATAATGGTGAAGCAAGGCTGCTTCATATTGCAAGTGGCCTTGTGCACCCTCTGTGGTTTAGCATCGTTTGTTTACCCTTAGGATATAAATCTGGGCGAAGATTGGGACAAGAAAAGGATCACTAACTGGGTCTGTCCATGTTTTCCATCAGTATCAATTTCCCCTCTTGATCCTCTACAAGTTGATGGAGCAAAGCTTCTTCCAAGCGGTGTTGAGTAGGGGAAAATGGAAGGGACCCCATGACTTGGCGAGGATGGTGTTGTATGACAGTCTGGTGAAGCCCACGCTTGATCTCCATGGAAGAAGAGCAATTACATTTCTTGTCTTCTTCCATTGCAAGAAGAGTGGTTTGGCAGAAGAAGTGTCAACTGCCAACCCTTCTCCATGCTCTTTGGTTTACTCTGACTGGGCCTGACTTGAGTGGTAGTGTTGTCAAAGAAGACGACAGTTGTCCACCTTCCGCAGCACGACGGAGTTGGGAGAAGCTGGAATTAGCTTCGGAAACAACAAGAGGATGGGGATTAGAGGGATACAAATTCAAGACAAAATGGTTGAAATTTGATGCTTATCTCTGCCTCCGTTCATCTCCGTTGGACCCAATTCAAAGACGCTGCTTGAGAGCTTGATTGATTTCAAAGGGAGTTGTATCAGGATAGAAGCGGTGGTGAGGTTCGTGCATATCTGAAGTTCATGAGTGAGCTGGTTCGTAGTCATGAAGATGCCAAGGTCCTTACTATACATGGGATCATTGATGTCGATACTGCAAGTGTTGAAAGTTTGCACAATACCTCGGTGCATTTACTCTTGCCGGAGGTAGTAAACGAACGACCAGAGTCTCAGTGTTGTAAGTGATGAGATTCGTAGTTATGTGAAGCCCAGCAAATGGGATAAGATTGTGAATCTCATCGTTATCACTCTACTTCTCACATTGGTGCAAATGGGATACTGCTGTAGGCTATCATCACCCAAAGAAATAATCGAAATCGGTTGCAGAGAATTCAGCCTTTACTTGCTACAATTCCTTTTTTTTTTCCTTGTTGTTTGATATCTTCGTGCTGTTTGTAGGGACTCTAGTATAAAGAGCTAACTTCTGATCTCTATTAGCAACAAAAAGATGAACGGGGTTCCAGATGAAGAACAAGGCTACGATAGGGTTTATTCCGATTTTGGAGAGAGTGTGTTACAATTTTAGTTGATTTCTTTAGGAAGAAGATGAATGGATTTTCAAAAGTCTCAGTCGATTACGAAGAAGAGACGACAAAGAGATTTCTTTGGGTTTTCCGTACATTTTGCAGAAAAAGAGAAAAGGAAATGATTATAAACGAGGGCAATTTTATCATAAAAATATTAGATAAAGGATAACTTTTGGGACCTAATATTAATAAAAATAATAATTTAAAAAAATTTTTAGAAATAAATTAATTTTTTAAAAATAATATCAATTGAAGACAAAATCACTATTCATCTTCTTCTTACAATCTGTTTATCAGCATCGCCGCCCGCCACCGCCTCCGGCAACGTTGCCGGAGATGAGCGGCGGCGGAAATTGTCCAAAAGGGACCATGTAAAGTATCCCTTCACCTTCACACTCTCCCTGCATTCCAAAAAAACAACATTCATTCACTTCAATCTTTTACATTAATGTTTTCCCAGTACCCATCAATCTGTTGTAATTTTAATGCAAGGATGAAATGGAAGGGGAAAAGAAAACACACAGAAAGAACGAAATAATATTATTCCAACTCACTGGATGGCTCTTTGAAAGAAATAGAAATGACGACAATGATAATCTATTCTCAAGTCATCTCTCAGGGCTTCCTCCAACGTCAATGTACCGTTGTCTATCTCTGAAACTCCTGATAAACAAATTAATTGAAGAAAATAATATATATCAGCAGCTTCTCCACTTGTGACCATCAACATTTCATGATATATGGGAAAATTAATTACAAAAAGAAACAGATCAACTATACGTGATCGATTAGCTCACCATTCTCTATAATATAAATGGTTTGATCATTGTATCGTGCCTTTACATAGAGCAACATGTCTTGAATTCCTCTTGGGTATACATAAAGCCAATCCGAACCAGACTGTAAATTAATCAAACACATAAGTCATAAACTGCTAATTAATCCATTTATTTAATAGAATGAATTGATTGATCGATTAGTTGCTGATATAAAACCAATACCTTTGGACCAATGGGGACACCATTCCGTTGCGATGTCAAAGTCACTCGAGAATCTGTAAGGTAGCTTGTGGGAACAGAGTTGGAGGTGGAAGCGTTGGCTGCATAAGCGGCAGAGTAGTAATTTAATCCCAGGAAATCGAACGATCCCTTCACTGCAATGGACTGGTCTTGTGAGAATTTTGGCAACCGATTTCCCACGAGAGATCGCATGTTGTCTGGATAGTCGCCACTCGCCATAGGTCAATGGGTTGGTGTACCTGTTATCAAAAATCATATTCTCTTCCGACACCGCCGCCGCCTCTGCCTCCGCCCACCTCCGGCAACGTTGTCGGAGGCGGAGGTGGCGGCGAGCGGCGTTGGTGAACACATTGCAAGAAGAAGATGGTGAACATTGATTTTGCCCTTAATTGATATTATTTTTGAAATTTTTTTAAGAATAAAATGTAAAAACCTCTCCTGAAGTTTCTGACAATCATAAAAACTTTCTTTATAGTTTTACTTTAGTAAAAACCTCCCCTAGACTTTTAAAGAGTTTGATAAAAACCTCCCTTCCATCAATGTCTAAGACGGAAAACACTAAACGGAAGAATCATTTTTTCTAAATACCTAATTTACCCTTTTACAAATTAGTTGCATCTATTTTTAGTCTTTTACTGAAATAATACCCTTGCTGACATATTATACTCTTTCCTCTCCCGTCGACCTCTTTACCCCTGAACTCCACCATTTGAAGAATAGGAACACAACATTCATTTCACCAATCCAAACCCATTATTCAGCTCTCTTTTCTTCTCCTCCCTCCTCATCGTCTCTACACAACACACCAAATTGTCATCGGAACCTCTTTGTGGGGGTGGTTTGGTGTTGTATTCCAACGCATGAAATTAATCCAGCTCTCTCTTTTAAACCATGAGAACAAGAAATTAATCCAGCCGTATTCCAACTGAATAGAACATGGAATCCGATGAATCTTTGATTAAGATTTGAGGGACCATACACTGCTATACTGGAAAAGCGGAGGTTGTAGGTTAACCAACAGTTGTCCTACAAACTGCAATGAAGATTGAAGAATGATCATAACTCATAACATAACATGGCCTCTCTCTTTCTCTCTCTTCGTTTGACGTTTGAATATGACCAACGATCATCACCATCGATCTAAGTGTAAACTTGATGGTCTATCTTCTTCTTTAGATGACACTTGGTTGGGAATGGCGACCACCGTGGCTCCAACGGTGGTGTTATATTCGCAGTGGAGATTCAGGCTGTATGGAGGCGGTTCGATGTTGTGTAGGGACAATGATGAGGGAGGAGAAGAAGAGAGAGATAAATAATGGGTTTGGATTGGTGAAATCAATGTTGTGTCCCTCCTCTTCGGACAATAGAGTTCTCTGCTGACATGCATAAAGTATGGTAATGTAGGGACTGGTCTGTTGCTGCTCAAAAACCATGATCTTGATATGTTCCTTCTTTACAATTCCGGCCTGAATGAGGAATGTCAACACATTTTTCTATTGATCACCTTGAAGTTGAATAACTTGGCCTAGCTTTGGGTCCTGGACAATAGTACCATTGCAACAAAATTCCTTCTTCAGATCCTTGAGTATTTTGAAGTAATTGAATTCCTCCCTCAAACCTTGCACTGTTAGGATTTTCCAACCATTTCTCTGTTATATACGCACATGCACATACTCCTTTGCCCCAACACCCGAGTCCTCAGCATTTGCCTCTATAAAGGGATGGAAGGCTGTAGGAATCTGAATGTCGTGTGCAGACATGAACCTTGGACGTTGAAAGTGGAGGACTACAAATGGAGTTTCAAAGGTATGGCCAGTTGAAGAAGAAAGAGATCGACGGGAGAGGAAAAGGGGATAACATGCTGATTGGGGTAAAATAGGTATTTAGAAAAATGATTAATCGATTTAACGTTTTTTGTCTTGGTCATTGACGGAAGGGAGGTTTTCGTCAAATTCTTTAAAAATCTAGGGGAGGTTTTACTAAAGTGAAATTATAAGGGAGGTTTTTATGATTGTCAGAAACTTCAGGGGAGGTTTTTGTATTTTACCCTTTTTTAATAATATTATTTTTATTGATATTAGAGCCCAAAAGTTACCCTTATATGCAATTATCCCAAAAAAAAATATTGCATTTCTAGAAATTAATGTAGAGAGATTGGGTTATAGAAAAATAAATAAATTAGGCTACTTCCTTTTCTGAAAATTAAGGTAAATTATTTCTGAAACTAAGGTAGAGAGAGTAGGCTATTAAAAAATAAATAAATCTTTATGTCTGAAAATTAAGACAGGTTTTTTAATTTTTTTTGGGTAAGTTATTTCTAAAATTAAGTTAGAGAGAAAGTAGGTTATAAAAAAAATAAATAAATCTACATCTCTGAAAAAGGTAAAATTAAATTAAGGAAAAGTTTTTTTTTTCTTTTCTAAAAATTAAAGTAGAGAGAGTAGGTTATAAAAAAATAATTAGGGTAGAGAGAATAGGTTACCCAAAAAATAAGGGTAAAATACAAAAACCTCCCCTAAATTTTTAAAAAACTCAAAAAAAAAACTCCCCTCTATCACTGATTAAATAGAAAACGTATAAAATTACAAAACTATCCCTAATTAATTGTTAGGGCATCCTACATACGAAAAGAATTCAAGAAAAGGGAATGGCGTTCTTTTGTCGATGATACACTTCTAAACCCAGAAAGAAGAAAGAAGAACAAGAGCCGATAAATATCAACAACCATAGTTCATTAAACAAGGAAAAAAATAGGAAATTAAAGAAAACTGATGCGATATATGCCAGTACTAAACTGATGGAATCGAACCTCATCCAATCTTTGTCTTCAAAAGAGAAATTGTAATCAATAAGCCAAAGCTTGAAGTAGATGGCAATCCCCATAAACAAAAGCAACACCAAGCCAATAAAGATGGGGCCTTTCACATACACAGCCGTTGGTTATTTGTCTATTTGTTGTCTCTTGTTTGCTCGCTCGCTTGTAAACTCAGAAAGAATCACACGGGATTTCATCTTAGGTTTCACCTAGCCCCAAGTGAATGGGAAACTACAGATTACAGACTAGTGGTGCAATTAAAGAGACAAAGAGAGAGGAGCAAGAGCTTCCATTCAGCAAGTGAATTTGAAAATGGCATGTAAACTGTAATGGACAAGCCCTGAATTGAGAAAGAATTTTGGCCCAGTCAATACTCAATACGTGTGTTTAAATTAAAAGAGCACCTTTGTTACTTTCAGGAAGACGGACAAATGATAAGGGGCATTTTTTCAACTTATCATCTAAAATGCAGCATTGGTCGGACTCTTCCTCTTTGTCTTTTCAAAACCTCCCAATGCAATGCAAAGCCTATGAGAATAGAGAACAAATGATATATAGCAGGTAGGCGTGGCCCATTTTAGAGACTAAACTTGTACTTTATAGTTTTGAAGTTAGTTACTATTAGTTAAGATTAGTTACAGGTTTGTTAGTTAGTTTTCCTTTTCTGTTATCTTTAGTCAGCTAGGTAGTTAGTTAGTTTGTTTTTGCTTCTTCATTTTGCTGTATATAAACATTTTTGTAATCTTTTTCATTTCAATAAAAAAAAATTATTCCTCTCTCCAAATTCTGTTATGGTATTAGAGCCACCAACTATTCTCAGAGAATTTTCTTTTCCTTTCTTGGCAACCAAACACCCTTAGCTACAAAGTTTTTCTTCTCAGAATTCAGAAATAATTGCAGATCTTTAATCCTCATCACATTGCGATTATAGATTTCACAAAGTTAGTTCAATTTGATCAAGTTTTACTGTTGAAATCAACATGGCAAACAACGAGATTCCTCCAGTTGTGCAACAACAAGTTGCAATTGCAGCAAGGCCTGAAGATACACCATCAAATCCGTTTTACCTTCATCCGAATGAGAATCCATCTCTGGTGTTGGTTTCACCAGTTTTATCAGGGCCTAACTTGCATTCATGGTTCAGATTTATGTGAATGGCTTTACTCTCAAAAAATAAGCTTGGTTTTGTTGATGGAAGCATATTAATTCCTTGGAAGGATGATCCTACTTATCTAGCCTGGCAGAGATGCAACACTATGGTGTATTCATGGTTAGTTCATTCCTTATCACCATCAATTGCTAAAAGTATTTTGTGGTTAGACAATGCTGTGGATATTTGGAATGACTTGTATGATAGATTTTTTCAAGGAGATGCTATAAGGATCTCAGAATTGCAAGAAGAGATTTATAATTTTCGACAAAACTCACTTTCTGTTACTAGTTATCACACACAATTAAAGATTCTATGGGATGAATATGTTACTCTTAGACCTGTTTCAGTTTGCACTTGTGAGCCCAATGTTCTTGTCAAGCACTCAAAGATGTTAAGAAAGTTTATCGGAATGATTATTCTATCAGATTCTTGAAAGGCCTCAATGATAATTTCTCAACAGTTAGGTCACAAATCTTCTTGATGGATCCTTTGCCCAACATTAACAAATTGTTTTCTTTAGTGCTTCAACATGAAAGACAGTTTAATAATCATGTGATTAAGCTTGAGGAAACAACTTCTGTGTTCTTGACTCAAGGACAAGGATCTAATTACAATCGAAGATCATTTGTTCCACAAAATTCACAGCAATCTCAAAGATATTTTTCCTCTTCTAACTCTGGTTCAGGAACCACTAGTTCAAGAAGGTTCTATGCTAATACAGGATCCAAGCCAATCTATAGCTATTGTAATACTCCAGGACATACAGTTGAAATTTGCTATAAAAAGCATGGATATCCAGTTGGATATAGAGGAAGAAGAGGTAGATTTGGTTCAAATGCTGCACATGCCAATCAAGTTTCTTATAATAGTGAAATAGTATATGAAAACACAGATGTTCTAGATTCTTCAATTCCTAATTCTACATCTATTGTTCATAATGGATCCACTTCAGCCAATAATGTGGCCACTTCTCCCATTACTCAGGATCAATACAATCAACTCATGAGTCTACTTCAGCAAATCAACTTTGCTTCTGGTTCTGCATCAGCACCTATCTCCACACCTCAGGTCAATCAGTTAACATCAACTTTTGCTCCAATTGCTAATGAATCAAGTAAATTCATTCTTTCATGCACCATTGATGATAATAAGTCTCATCAAACACCCTAGATTCTTGATAGTGGTGCAACTGATCATATAACCAATAGTTTATCCAATTTTTCAACCTATACACCTGTCATAAATACACATGTCATTTTACCCAATAATCCAAAGGTTTCTGTTTCTTACATAGGAACTGTTATATTCTCTTCCAATTTTGTACTTCATAATGTTCTTTGTATACCTCATTTTTCTTTCAATCTTATATCTACTAGCAAACTTACTAATTCATATCCTTATTGTCTCATTTTTCAACACAATCTTTGTATCCTCCAGGGTCATCAATGTTGGAAGATGATTGGACTAGATAAAAAAGTCAATGGCCTCTACAAGCTTGTCCTACCTTCTGTTTCTTGTAATTCTTTTATTACCTGTAATCCTACCATTACTTGTAATTCTATTTCTGTTCCTTTTTGTAATAAGCCTACTGCCACTGATATATAGCATTTTAGGATGGGGCATTTGTCCAATCCTCGATTGAAACTTTTGAGAGCATTGGATCATTCTATAACACTACCATTTTCAAATTACTGTTCTGTATGTCATTATGCTAAACAAAGAAAGCTTTCATTTCCTATTAGTCAATCTACTTCTACAAACTATTTTGATTTGATTCACATTGATACATGAGATCGTTTTTCTACTCCGTCATTTTATGAACATAAATATTTTTTGGCAATAGTTGATGACAAGATTAGGTTTACATGGATATACCTTATGAAAACTAAATCCGAAGCTAGACAACATATTCAAAATTTTTGTTTTTTGATTGAAACTTAGTTTTTTGCAAAAGTAAAGTGTATTAGATCTGATAATGCTTTGGAGTTTAACATGCCTGATTTTTATGCTTCAAGAGGTATTGTTCATCAAACTACATGTGTGTATACTCCTCAACAAAATTCTATTGTTGAGAGAAAACACCAACATATTTTAAATGTTGCCAGAGCTCTCAAGTTTCAATCACAACTTCCCCTTTCCTTCTGGTCTGACTGTATTTCTCATGCAGTCTATCTAATMAATAGAACTCCTTCCCCAATCATTTCAAACAAAACTCCATTTCAGCTTCTTTATAATACTGCTCCTTCATTTGATCATTTGAAATTTTTGGATGCCTTTGCTTTGCTTCTACACTTGATACAAATAGAACTAAGTTTGATGCTAGAGCTGATCCTTGTGTTTTTCTTGACTATCCTTCTGCCACTAAAGGTTTTCGTTTGTATAATTTTAGAACTAAAAAGGTTATTGTCTCAAGAGATGTTCAGTTTTATGAACACTCGTTTTCTTTTCATTCTAATTCTTTTTCAACAGATAATTCAGACTTTGTTCTTCCCACAGAATATGCAATTCCTTTAGCAGAACCTTCTCCACCTTCTTTCACATCTTCACCTTCTAATCTCCCTCACATCACAACTTTATCTCTCATTAATTAATCACCACTACTTACACCTAATCAGTCACCACCACTTACCACTGTTGATTCACCCCTTTTTACTAATGTTTCACCAGATTCCGTACAAAGTACACATTCTGAAACTCAACCTAGAAGATCATCCAGACCTTATACACTTCATATCTTGATCAATATCACTGTCAAATACCAAATCTTAAAGCCAATTCTATTTTTAAAACCTCCAATCGTCACCCCTTATCTTCTACCTATTCCACTCATAAATTATCTTATTTTCATAGGGTCTTTGCTACTCAAATCTCCCAAACCAAAGGTCTTAGAACCTATAATGAGGCTATAAAATCACAATGCTGGAAGGATGCATTGACACTTGAGATCAAAGCAATAGAGCAAAATAATACTTGGGTTTTAACTGATTTACCTGTAGGAAAACAACCTCTAGGGTGCAAATGGGTTTTTAGAACCAAGTATCGTGCAGATGGCAGCATTGAAAGATACAAGGCATGATTAGTTTCCAAGGGCTATACTCAACAGAATGGCATTGATTATCTTGATACTTTTTCTCTAGTTGCAAAAATAACAACTATTAGATCTTTATTTGTTGTTGCAGCTATTAAAGATTGGCATTTGCTTCAACTGGATATTAACAATGCCTTTTTGCATGGTGACTTACATGAAGAAGTTTACATGACTCTTCCACTAGGTTTTGAAACTTTTGATCCTTCAAAAGTGTGCAGATTAACTAAGTCACTATATGGTCTCAAGCAGACAAGTAGACAATGGAATCAAAAGCTCACTGATGCTTTGTTGTCTCAAGAATTCATTCAGGCAATTTCGGATACCTCTCTGTTCACAAAACAAGCTGATTCTCATTTTATAGCCTTGCTAATTTATGTTGATGATGTCATTTTAGCAAGTGACAGCATTGATTTGATAAATGATGTCAAAAAGTTCTTACATGATGCTTTTAAAATTAAAGATCTTATCCAACTTAAGTTTTTTCTTGGCTTAGAAGTTGCCCGATCCAAAGCTGGCATTAATCTCAGCCAAAGGAAGTATGTGATTGACCTTTTGGAGGAAACATGTTTTATAAACAGCAAGCCAGTGTCTACTCCTATGATTACTTCTCAAAGACTTGATAAAGATGTTGGTACTCCTTTCACAGATGTTAATTCCTACAGAAAATTGGTTGGCAAATTAATTTATTTATTTAACACAAGGCCAGACATTTGTTTTGCTGCCCAACATCTTTCTCAGTTTTTGGACTGCCCTACAGATCTTCATATGCAAGTTGTACATAGAATTCTTCGATACTTAAAAGGTAGTCCTGGTCAATGTGTGTTCTTCTCTGCTTCATCATCTCTGCAGTTGAAAGCCTTCTCAGATTCAGATTGGGCTTCATGCCCTGATACCAAGAGATCTATCATTGGCCATTGTGTTTTTTTGGGGGATAGTCTAATATCTTGGAAATCCAACAAGCAGCAAATTGTCTCCAAATCTTCCTYTGAAGCTGAGTATCGTGCCCTTACTGTTGTTACATGTGAAGTTCAATGGCTTATTTATTAAAAGATTTGTAGATTTCTCAAGTTGCTCCTGCTCTTGTTTTTTGTGACAATCAATTAGCTCTTCACATTGCTCGTAATCCAGTTTTTCATGAGCGTACAAAACATATTGACATAGATTGCCACATTGTAAGGGAAGAATTGCAAGCTGGTTTGATTCACCCGATGCCAATAGCTTCTGAAGAACAATTAGCTGACTGCTTCACTAAGCCCTTGCCACCTCACTCATTTAATAATTCAATTTGCAAGCTGGGCATTCAAAATTTGTATGCTCTAGCTTGAGGGGGGCTATTAGAGACTAAACTTGTACTTTACAGTTTTGAAGTTAGTTACTGATAGTTAAGATTAGTTACAAGTTTGTTTGTTAATTTTCCTTTTCTGTTATCTTTAGTCAACTAGATAGTTTGTTTGTTTTTGCTTCTTCATTTTGCTGTATATAAACCTTTTTGTAATCTTTTTCATTTCAATCAAAAAAAAAAATATTCCTCTCTCCAAATTCTGTTAGCCCACTTGGGGATTTTAGATAGGCTTTTTATCCTTGTATTGAAATGAAAGAGCTTTAGAGTTCAGACACATTGACTGCTTCCGTTTAACAAAACAAAATTCTACTAGTGGCCGACCGATGGAGGGAGATAGAGAGAGCGGGGGAGAGAGAAAGAGATGATCGAACTCATTCACATCTGCCATAACCATAGCTGCAACCATTCATTCACACGATTCCGTTTGCTTTATATTGGAACTTTCTTAATCATTTGCGTGTCTGTTTTAAATTTTAGCAATTCTTGGTATTCCAAGCAATGGTGCCGCTGCAAGTGTTTAGTAGTGTTATTTTCTTTTGCTCTGAAAAACAACGGAAACCAATTGTAGAAGTGTTGTCACTCAACTGAGGGCAATTTGGGATTTTAAAAAATTTTAAATGACGCCGTGCAGATTACTAGTCAGGGGTAATTTCATAAGTTTTTTATGTTTCTGGTCTGGGTAAATGAGGAAGGGAGGTTTTTGTTTAGTTTTTTTAAATTTAGGGGAGGTTTTTATTAAAATGAAAATAAAGGGGAGGTTTTTATGATAACCAGAAAATTCAGGGGAGTTTTTTGTATTTTACCCTAAAAATAATTAAGGTACAGATTGTTCTTTCACGCTGATTCGATCAACCCTTACAGCTGACAAGCAGGCCACATTTCACGCTGGTTTGGTCAGCTCTCAGTCAGGCCCAATTTTACGTCCCTACGATCGGACAGATGGCAGCCGATGCAACGAGTTTGGTATTCAAAGAATAATAAATCTTATTGGGGAGGGTATTTAAGGAAATAAGCGAATAAATACTGTCCATTGTCAGGCTTTCCTTCGTACACCTTTGTCCATCCGATTAGTATCCATTGTCCATTAGATTATCATCAGCCTATTGTCCAACGTGCTGACTCAGTTCAATGGGTTCAGCTTAGGGAGCCTCCCTTTGCCCGTTGGGTTTTTTTGTCCACATGTGTTCGAGCTATATCCAACAGACAGGCTTGCTGATTCTATCCAACGGGTCTAACGGGCTCGGCTAAAGCAGTCTTACTTTGCCCATTGGATCCAACATGCCTTTGTCCATCTGGCTTAGATTCTATCCAACGGCAAACTGAGGGAGTTTGTTCGAATGTGGCATTTCTGTAATTTTAAGAAAAAAAAAGGTAAAATTCACTGTTAGATTCTATTTGCTGCATTCTCAAATCCCCTAACATACACATTTTAACTTAATAGATATATATTGATATACCCAGAAAACGGTATTAAAAAATGTCAATTGGTGCACCTCTGGTTCAATTGATTTGATCAAATTAAACGTTTTTTTTGCCATATTTGGAAATTGTTCAGGAAACTGGTTCTGTTTTATCTTAAATCTGGTCTTTGATAAAAAAACCATTGAAAAAATCAATAATTCATTGACTCAGATGATCAAATTGTCGATTCATTCAATGATTTTTGACTGTTTTTTATTTTATTTTTTTGTCAAAATGGACTGTCCGTTCAAACCAGATGGTCGGACTGTCGACCCAAATACTGGTGGGCCAGAACGGTTCCATTCTACAACACAATTAATTTAAGGTTTGTGTAGATGGTTTGGGGAGTGATTGGAATTAAGTCGTGATTCGAACGGGATGCCTTCACTAGACTTCATTGCGTGGGTGATGGGTGGTATCCATTTGTTATTTTACTTGATAGAGCCGTGAAGTTACGGACTTCCTGTCTGTTTTTGGTTTGTTTGCACAAGCAGAAAAAAGCTAAAACATGGAGTTGTATTATTTGACATGATTGTGTTTGTTTACCAATTGCCACATTGTGAGGCGATTATTCTTCCACTGTCTCCCAAGTCGATAGGGTTTTGATTCTAAGGCTGTGTAGTGTGTGGACCAATTTCATCATTCGCCACGGGAATGGAGGCAGTGGAGAATAACCTAGATTGAGCACCTGCTGCGGTTACTAATGAATCAATGGCCAATCCTTCTTCCTTTTTTATTATTCATTAAAGATGGGAATTAGTACAGATGGCTTGGGGGGGACACTTTCCATCGTAAAGGAGATGTAGTTCCCCGATACAAAGTAACCAATACGACTAGTATAAGAAAAGCTTATAGAGGTAAACAGCAACGCAACATCCAGGCATCATGAAGAACTGGTTGACTCGACCACGAACAAGATGATTTTTTTCCTTGCACTGACCTGATGACTGAAAGATTATCGCACAGCACCTGAAACATTTGTCCTTCCAGCTTTGTTGTTGTTGATGGCATAGAACTCAGCTGATTTCGCAGGGTGAACTTGAACAAATATGTTACCATACTTCATAAAATTCAGCTCAATGAAGCAATCTGCATCGTGCTACTTCTAGCACCACATATGCCATTAAAGTGGCCGATACTAGTTTTGTTGGTGTAATCATAATCCAATATGATCTGAATTTTTGTATTGACCCTTGATTCAAGGCTTCAATTTTATTGATAATTCTTTCTTTTTTCCCATCAGACACCAAAATCTATACCCAATAGAACAAAGCTATAAGATCCGCAAGCGCATTGATGATGCGAACCATGAATTAGATTCTGTTGGAAAGTTGCGTCTGAGCTTTTCCAAATTCATTTGTTCTGTCTCTTTATTGTTAGTAGTGCTTTCTACAGAATACAAGATCTCTCGAGAAAAACTATTTGTACTTCACATTTTGGGGAGGGTCTCCAATCCCTTCTTTATTTATCCCTTTTTATGACATGATCTCTAGGGCCTCCCTCTTTTGTCCAAGTATGTTGAACACAGTTGCAGCAATGTGAGATGGTGTCATGCCAGCTTCAGCCATCTGATCTGCTGGGGATCCATGGTCAATGTACCTATCTGGAAGAACCAATGGTCTCCACTGCAAAAGAATTTCAAGACAAAAATGTAAGTACATGTCTATATATTACTCTAATAAATAACACTTTGGTGATCCAGTTTTGTCATTTGGAGTTTTTGTACCTTTACTGTTCCATCAAGAAGGCCATCAAGGGCCAAGAACTGAGCCACATGAGACCCAAAGCCCCCAATTGATCCTTCTTCAACTGTGATTAGGACATCATGTGATTTTGCTAGACTGCGAATAAGGGACCGATCAAGTGGCTTGCAGAAGCGTGCATCTGCAACTGTCAACCGCAAACCATGGCGCTCCACTAAAGACACTGCAGCCAAACAGCCTTGCACTGCTGTTCCATAACCCAGGAGTGCCACTCTTTCACCCTCAATCAAAATGCGACCCTTTCCAACCTGTTAGGAAATTTCATTTAGTTAAATATTAAATCCTCCAACTGCCATTTGGGAAGGAAAAGAAAAAGGAGACTCAGTTGAACACACTTCCAGTGGGATGCCTTTGTTTCCTGGTGGCAGCTGAACACCAATCCCATTCCCTCTAGGGTATCGGAAACAACTAGGTCGATCATTGATGGCAGCAGCAGTAGCAACCATATGAAAAAGTTCTGCCTCATCTGAAGGAGCCATGACAACCATGTTCGGAAGGCATGCCATATAGGTAACATCAAATGACCCAGAATGTGTTGGCCCATCAGCTCCCACCAGCCCAGCTCTGTCCAATGCAAACCGCACTGGTAGTTTCTGCAGATCTACATCATGTATCACCTGTGCAATGGGTACACATTTCAGTTTTAGCAGATTGAATCCAGACTAACATTTTTTTCCTTCTATAACAAACAAAACTTAGAATCATGTCATTAGAAACTAAAAAGATAAAATCATTTGTCAAGAAGAAGAATACAAAGAAGCAGGTTACTAACCTGATCATATGCCCTCTGCAAGAAGGATGAGTATATAGCACAGAAAGGTTTAAGACCTTCACAAGTCAGTCCTGCAGCGAACGTAACAGCATGCTGCTCTGCAATTCCAACATCAAAGCACCGTGTTGGAAAACGGCGTTGGAAGAGATTCAGGCCAGTCCCTCCACCCATTGCAGCATGGATGGCAACAATATCTTTGTCTGCCTCTGCTTCTGCTGTCAAGGCCTCCGCAAAATATGTGGTATAAGATTGAGTAGGGACACTAGATTTGAATTGTTTTCCAGTAGCTGGATCAAACTTGGTTACACCTACAAAAGAAAACCCATGATGAACGTCCAATTTTCATGATTCACAACTGATAAATTTAGAGATAAATGTACAATTTGGTATTTACCATGATACTTGTCTGCAGCTCTCTCTGCATATGGGTATCCCCGGCCTTTCTCAGTCACAACATGGATGAGGACTGGGCCAGTTGTATGGGTACTCTTGACCTCTTTGAGAATGGACACAAGATCATCGATGTTGTGACCATCAACAGGACCGATGTAATAGAGACCAAGCTCTTCAAAGAGTGTTGAACCAGATCCACTGATCATCCCACGGGCATACTCATCAACCTTTGCAGCCAGTTCATGCATAGGCCCACCAATTTGTTTCGTAACTCCCTGGAACAATTTCAATTGTAATAAAAATCAGATTCACAAGGAAGCAGTTGTGAGGACTTGTGACAGCTCTGTTGCTCTTAGGAAGTTACACTAACCTTAGCAACCTCCCTTAGTTCTCTGAGAGGCCTGCTGGACTGCAACTTACTAAGAGCACTGCTCAAAGCTCCTACAGGTGGTATGGGCCCATCAAGAGTAGCAGTGGGCAACGAAACTTGTTTGTTGTCATTAAGGATAACAATCATGTCTGAGTCTAGGTACCCAGCATTGTTCATGGCTTCATAGGCTTGCCCTGCAGTCATGGCACCATCACCTATTACAGCAACCACATGGTTCTTTCTTCCTTTCAGGTCTCTCCCAACAGCCATTCCTGTTTGCCAACAACCACCCAAAAATTAAAAACCCATAAAACTAATTACAATTCACGACCAGATAAACTTGTTGATTCTTTGAAAGATTCAAGCTCAGAAACACATAAGGTACATATAGATAAGGATACGCAAAGGAAAAACAAATACCCAGAGCTGCCGAGATACTAGTAGAACTGTGACCGGTGCCAAAACAATCATAATCACTCTCAGAGCGTTTAGTGAATCCAGACAACCCGTTTGTCTGTCTCAAGGTTGGCATCTTATCTCTTCTCCCTGTGAGGATTTTGTGTGGGTAGGACTGCAATGATAAGGGCATTAGTATACTCAGAACCCATTTTCTTAAACGATCCTCTCGGTGTCTTCTTTGTTAGCAGAGACGCAAAATACAAGCTATGGATTATAAAAGAAAAGAAATGCTCTATACATGAATAGAGAACAGAGGACAAAATAAAGTAATAAGGGAAGTGGCGTACCTGATGACCGACGTCCCATAGAATCTTGTCTTGAGGGCAATTGAATACATAATGGAGAGCCACAGTAAGTTCCACGACGCCAAGGCTTGAACCAAGGTGACCACCGGTTTTAGAAACGTTGAATATGATATCGGACCTTAGCTCATCTGAAAGTTGTTTCAGCTCCTGCATCGACGGATAATAAGCAGATATGGTATCTGGGTGAGGGATAACAGTTTCTCCAATCCATAAAACTACATATCTTCGTCCATTTATGTACCTTGATGGAGAGGTTTTTCATATGTATCGGGTAGTTAATGGTGTCCAGCAGCGGAGTTGGTGGTCTCTGTGAGTAATACTCCGCCCTTTCTGATAGTGATGCCGAAACACCACCTGACCTTCTCCGGACCTGCTCCAAAATAAGAACAAAACAACCCATTTCATTCAATTACTACTACTAGTCTAAAAACCGGGTCTTCGGAAGTAATTGAAAAAGAAAAGTGAAAATTCCGGTGGTACTTCCTCGATTTAAAAAATCTCATATAACCTGTTTATCCATTAAAAAAAATCTGATATATAGACACCAAAGAATTCTGTGTAATGTTTTCCTAGTTTACCAAAAAGACAAAAAACTCAGGAAAAAACTTTAAAATAGAAAGAATTAACAAGACCCAGCTATCCGTGTTCATGTCACATAAACATGAACTGGAAGACAAGTAGTTCTCTTCCCCGATTGGGAGCATTCGACTTAATTGTGCAAAAAAGCATAGAGATCCAGACCTGAATGTGTCTTTGCTGAAATTGGTGTGGAAGATCTGCTCCACGAAAAGGATGAGAAGAGAGTAAGCTGGGCTTGAGGGAATCTGAAGAAGCTACCTCTCTGGGTAAATGACAAGGGAAGGAAAAGGATGAGAGAGCCATTGGAGATTGACAAAGAGCAACAGCTGAAGTGGAGACTGGAGAGAGCTACAGAAAAAAAAAAATGATAAGAAAACTAGAAGAACCCAGGAAAGAAAACAAGTTCAGATTCCCTGGTGGGAGAGGATGATGGATGGCGAAATGGGTTTCTCCGGCATCTCCACTTATATCAGTGCTCCAGCTTCCAGGAGGAAAAAATGGAACTGATCAAATGATGAAAGAGATTTGTGGTGAATGTTTGATATTGGGTTGTGACGTTTGTCCCAGTGAGGGCCCCTTGGCCTTACCCAGGTAACCGATCAAGCATCACTTTTCCTTGTCTCCCCTCTCTCCTCAATCCCCTTCGGACCAATTGCAGTGCAGCAAAATGTCACGTCTTCCTCCATTGGACCACGTAAGACATAACCCACTAACCAGATATCACGAAGTAGATAAAGAACAGAAAGATACATTCTCTCTTTGTTTTGGGGAGTGTTTGCCAAATTGCATAGCTCAGGGTTTATCCTACCCAAAATTACGGCTGGATGCCCGTGCTTGTTGAATGTGTGCAGACCAGACCAGAGATCCCGTCTTCACAATCACACAACTCTCGGACCTAATGAAGTAATGTGCTCTCTGTCCGATTATCGTGAGCTGTTGTATTGTGTTTAGGGTTGCAATCCAATCGAGCTCTAATTGAAGAGTTTGGGTTTGAGCTCTATAATTAGATTCTAATCCAGTTCAAATTTCAAGGTAAGCTTGATTTAGTTATTCGAATTTGAGTTTGGCCAATAAAATTTTTGCTTGAAAATTAATGAGTCTGGCTCAATTAACACACATACATATGTACAAACATATATATATATATATATATATATATATATATATATATATAATATTATATATAATTTATAAAATATAAAATATATTCATTTTGTAGCTTTCAATCCAAATCTGATCTCATCAAATATTTAACTGAACCGAACTTGAACCGGAAAATATAGTTTTAATCAAATTCAAACTTGAACTCGAACCTAGTAGTATTTTAACCGAATCAAACCAAGATATGCCAAAGTTTGTCTTGGCTAAACTCAATTGCACCCCTAATTGTGCCCTAACTAATAGTAGGGGTGTAAGTGGGGTCAAGTTAGGTCAGTTTGAGGTTAGACCTATTCACGAATTGGGTTTTCCAGCTTGGGCCATGAACATCCATTTGATTTACAGTCAAGATTGGAATTGGAATCGAAATGAGAATTCCCAAGAATTTTGACTTGTTATGGATTTTATGAGAGATAATGAAGACTCCTCAAAGCTTTAATTTTGACTTGTTATATTTTTAATGGTTTAATTTAAAAATAAATATGCACATGTATGAATAAGGGGAGAAGAAGAAGAAGGTCCCTGTGAGCTTTGTGGTCAGAGGACCATTCACCTGCCCTATTTGATAAATATCACCTAATTAGATACAACTTTTATGATCCCAATTGATTGGTTTCAAGTTTTTCTCACATCATGTCTTTCCAATATCATAGTCAACTCTCTCTCTCCCCCCAAATTTGCTATAGTCTAAAGATCAATAAATCAATCCATTATTAATTTGGGGATTTGAAGTGTTATAATGGGGCATTAATAACACAATTAAAGTTAGATTATAACAATTGATAATAGATCAATCTATTATTTATCCAAGGTTCTTTTAAATTTCAAATCTCACCATCAATGCACATTACTTTTTTTTTTTTTTGGCTCTCAGAAACTCTAGACTTTGCAAAAAGGTCAATTTCGACCCTAAAGAATAAAAAAAAAGGCTATTTTTGACCCTAGACTTTGGTGAAAAAGCTAATCATAGGCAAAAATAGATGGTGTTTGGAACGACATCAATGGATCTGTTAAGCAATGTCATACAGCACCGCTAAAGTTTGAAAAAACCACTTTAAACCTTAATGTTTGAAAATGAGCCACTTTAATAAAGTTAATTAAGTAAATTACTTTAGGGTCTAATTAAATGGCCCTAAAGTATTTGATTTACTTAGTTATGTTAATTAAGTAAATTAAATGAACTACAATAATTAAGATAATTAAGTGAATTAAGTAATTAAATTAATTAGGGAAATGAAGATAATTAATTAAATTAAATAAACAAAGCTAATCAATCTAAATAAGTAAATTAAGTCAATTAAGCAAGATTTTAAAAACCAACCGAAAATGAAACCACTTTGGCCACTGATTTCTGGGTCAATGGTTTGACCTTTTGGTTTGAATGGATCAACCCATGACGTTTTGAAAAACAAAAAATAAAATATAGTTAAAATAAAAAATGGTCTAAAAACCATTTACTGGATTGAGTAGTTTAGTGGTTCAACCATTTGGGTCAGTGTTTGTTGACCAAGTTAAAATTCTGGGTAGTCAAACCATTTGACCCAGGAATCAATCAATTGTCCAGTTCTATATTATACCTAGCCTAGAATTTTTCAAAAAAAAAAACTTTGACTTGGTCAACAAACTATTTAATCCAATAAATAGGTTTTTATTATTTTATTTTTAGAAACATCATGGGTTGATTCGTTTGGACCAGACATTCGAACTGTTGGCCCATAAACCGATGGCCAAAGTGGTTCTGTTTTGAGTCGGTTTTAAAACCTTGCTTAATTGGATTAATTTACTTATTTAGATCAATTAGCTTTATTTATTTAATTTAATTAATTAACTTCATTTCCTTAATTAATTTAATTTACTTAATTATCTTAATTATAACAATTTGTTTAATTTAATTAATTGACTTGATTAAATACCTTAGGGTCATGTAATTAACTAAGTAAAGTAAATACTTAATTATACTTTAGGCTCATTTAATTAGACCCTAAAGTAACTTACTTAATTAATTTTATTAAAGTGGCCCATTTTCATTAGGGTCAAAAGCTGCCTTTTACAAACTTTAGTATTGCCACATAACATTGTCTAATGGATCAATTGATGTCATTTCAAATGCCATCTATTTTTGCCTACAAATGGCCTTTTCACTAGAGTTTAGGATCGAAAATGGCATTTTTTTATTTTTTAGGATCAAAATTGGCCTTTTCTCAAAGTTCATGGGCTATGAGAGCCAAAAATCTTTTTTTTTTTTCTGGTGAAATTAATGCACATTACTTGAAGCTTTACAAATTTTGCCATTTAATCCCCCTCTCCCAATCTTGGTTGGCTTGGGTGGAACTGGCTTTGGAACTGAACTTGCATTAAAATAAATCTCAAAATACTTTGAGGATGTATAGATTTGAACCCATGCACTCATGGTTACAAAGATCATGATCTCACTTGACTATTGAGTCACTTAAGTGATTTGATCCTTTTTGTTCAATTTAATATTTGAATGTGTATAAGAAGTAATGTAAAAGGTAATATTTACAAAATTGAAATTATAAAGATAAGCTTGAACTATATATTAATATATAGTCTACATATTAAATTATACAACTTAATCAATAAAGGTAATATAAGTATGTATTATTATTGTTGAAAATCATTTTTTAAAGAATAATATCTATTTTATTATTTTTTTTTGAGGGGGGAGTAAAGAAAGAACAAGTTCCAAAGGTAGGCCTTGGAATCGTTCTTGACAGGTAGGTTTTGGTTTCGAAAACCTGTTCTAAGTTCAACCTTATTGAACCATGCTCACCCCTAGATATACATAGATTTAAAAAGCTACATGCTATCATTAAGATTTGAACCCAGGTCTTACAAATTTAAGGTTTGAGAACTCATCACTAAGGTGTCGTCCAATAGCATACTACTAGTTGAAATAACATAGGATTAGTTTAAATGACAGCCACATTTAATTCAAATAAATGCTTAACCAAAAAATTAAAAAAAAGAAAAGAAAATTCGATCATTGAGATAAATATTTTATAAATATTAATGAGATAAATGATATATAAATGATCTATCAAATCCATTGATATTTATGTAAAAGATATTTTTATTTTTTGGTAATTATAAAAACAAAATAGTTTTTTAGGTCTGTTTGGCTCATGAACAGGTCCGTAATTAGAATCCCTAGGAATCAGAATCGGATTTTGATTGTTGTTGTTTGGTTTTTTGAAGTTGGAATTGGAATCAACTAAAAATTTTAATTTTGTATTAGTCTATTTATTATTTTATTATTAATTTAGTAATATATAATTATTATTTTATTATAACTTTAATAATAATAATATTATTATATTTTATTATTTTATCAATAATTTATTATTTTATTAGTATTTTATTATTAGTTTATTAACATTCTATTATTTTTGTTTATTATTTTGAAATTAATTTATTATTATTGAATAATTAATGTGTTACTAATTTATTATTATTTTAATGATATTATATTAATATTTTATTTGTACTTCATTATTATTATTTAATAAATACTATCTTTGATTTTATTATTAATTTAGTAATAGTTTTATAGTACTATTTTTTACTAATATTTTATTATTATTTCATAAATTTTTTATTAATATTATATTATTACTTAAATTATATTGTATTAATATTTTATTTATACTTACTACTATTATTATTATTATTATTAGGGTTTGTGGGTTTTTTGTGATAATTCTTCTTAACAGACTTTGGAATGAGAATCCCATTCCGCCAATCAAGAATGTGAATCGAAATTCCATTCCTATCGAACAAATAATAGAGCCACTCTGATTTCGATTCCAGGCATCTATTCCGGAAAACTAAATGGACCCTTAGTAATATTAGATGCATCATGGGGTTTCACATGGAAACCGACATAATAATGGTGGTAGGGCTGTAGGGGTGTTTGTTGCAACTCTCACATGCAATTCATTAGAGGGTTCTCTCATTAGTATGACATAAAATCTAACTTGGGAAGCACTGCCCCTTTGTATAATGGCAAGTACAGAGTTCAAATCAGCCCCCACAACGTTCCACAGCACATCTCTCTCATGTATTGGAATATCTCCTGATGATAATATCAAGAATAATGATGTCATCATCACGAGATGTTCTCAATACATGGTGGGAATGTACTATGGGACGTTGAGGGGGGCAATCTTGTGGGGGTTGATTCGGTTTCAACCATTTGGTGGTATCAGAATCTAGTTATCTACTTCGACTCCAAAATCCTGGTTGATATTGTACATTTATTATGAAGAAATTTCTGTTGCTGAGACTCTAGTAATTTTTTGTTTGTGATAATGTTTAGATACAATGACTATCCACAGAAATTCTTTTATTGTTTTTTTTTTGTTTTTATGAGCCGATATGCTCCTTGTATTGCTTTTTTTAGAGGGGATAGGTATTTATTTAGAGTTCGAATCACTTATACCTTCCAACACCTTCCGATTGTAGTGCATTTTGTCATATAAATTATTAAATTATGTGATTCTTATGTATTCATAGTTTTTTTTTTTTAGTTTTGTACCATATTCATAGTTATTTTAACCTCATATTTGATGTTATGTATTCATTTTGTCAGAATTTTCTTGACGTTTCCGTTTCCATGTGCATACATATCTTTCCACCATATCCATGTGGTATCCAAAACATATCGTGATATATGTATTAATTTTCAAACTTATCAATACAATACATGACATTGATATTTTGAACCTTATATTATACCATAAGAACTTAGGTTTTCAGATGACTAAGGGGCTAGATGAACTAAATGACGTGTTGCTTTTGTCTTTCAGGGTGCGTTTGGTTGCAATGTAAACGTAAATATGTGCACTATATATTTATCCTTTTTTTGGTTCACGAATGCAAATACGGTTCACATTTTAAATCGTTTTTGCACTCATCTTGTTTGTTTGAAATTGGTGCAAAGTGTGGGCCCATTATTAAATTCTCCAACTATTTTATGCTCTAATGCCTTAACTTTGGTCAAAAAATTAATTATTAAAAGAATACAAAATTGTATCCAAAAAATAAGTACAATAATGCTCTCTTCTCAGAATACAAAAGTATCTAAAAATACATTTTTGATCTAATAATCATTACCTTTTTATATATCAAATAAACACCCGCAAACACGAACCAGGGTAAATATATACTCCGATTCGGCATTTGTATCGCAAACAAATGGAGCCTCGAGGATAAAATAGTAATATGAAAATAGTTGGGGGCATACTCATTTATTTTCACATAGTAATGTGAAAACAATTAATGATCTCACAACCTTCTCTAGTAAAAGAAAACAATAAATCATTACCACAAGTAGTCCAACCATAACGGGTATTGAGAATAAGGACCTTATATAAATTTTTTTATGCACCATAAATAAACTAAACCTTTGATTTTTTTTTTTTTATAAATTTATCACTCTCGAACTTGAACCCATGTTGGATAAAGGTCTCTTAGGACCATTACCAATGTTGGATTAAAACTGAATATCTTCTATTGTTAGCTAGCAAGTGATAAATTAGTTGGAATCTACTCCCAGAAAAATTCATTCCAACATGCTCCAAAATGTGATGACATCGCACATCTCACCATGAAACTAGGATCGACCATGTGTGAGATTTGCGCTGTCATTGCCAAATCATGTGGGAAGAGTTTTGGGATGTATTTGGTTGGGAATAGATCCCGATTAAGTGATAAATGCGTCAAAATTATCTTCCATTTATCATACAATGCCATATGTATAAAAGAACTAAGGTGTTGTTCAGTTCTGTGATTATCTCATGGACAGGACTGTTTCTACCGTGTGTAACATCCCCATTCACAAAATATCATGGACGAGGATGGTCCACGTGGCCACAATAAAATATCATGATTGGGGCTTGTGGACAAACCCATGGATACAACTCGATGCAACGCATCAATAGGCGGGGATCATATTCTTCATCCCCGATCTCGATTCGGAAATTAATCCTTATCCCTGACCCAATCCCTATTAGGTGGGGATAGGCGAATCCCCGACCTCGACCCCAACCCCAATTGGGGATCCCTATTAATCCCCATCCCCGCCCTGTCAAAGCATAGGGTTGGGGAAGTTGAGTCCCCATTGGAGATGGGGAAAATTGTCATCCCTAATTACAGCTTCTTCTCATCACTATACACATTTGTTGCTGTGCAAAACTCCACCGTTGTGACACATTCCGCTAGTGAAACCAACTCCAACCAATACCATTCTCTTCCTCTATTTCTTATATCTCTTCTCTTCTCCTCTATTTTATTTTCATTTTTTTTGTCGTTTTCATCCAAAAGAGGTGTGTTTTGTCTTCAATATTTTCTCCCTTTTCAGTCAAAAGAGGTGTTTTCTGTTTCGTCATAATTATTATTTTTAACTTATTTTCATTTATTTAAATATTTTTATCACCATTTTTGTTAATAAAAAATTATTTTGTATTATTACATAGATTCATATTTTATACATGTTATCCTTTAATATTTGACATATGAGAAATATATTTTTTTATATTTATTAATAATTATGTATTGGTGTTTTACATTTTTCTCCATAGTTATTTCGTATTATTATTCCAAATTATTTTGAATTCAAAATATATGAATTTTTTATTGATGATTGACTTGATTAAATTATCTCATCAGCTGTATGTGAGATGCATGGAATCAATACTCAATAGGTGTGGTCAAGGTTCAAAAAATCAACATATATTGGCCCGTATTGACCAATACGTATCATATTGGGAGCACCCCAATACGCCTCTATAGAGAGTGCATCGGAGTTTTAACTGGTTCAGGGGGTGGAGAAACCTTAAACTATCCCTTGAATTGGATTTGAAAGAAGCAAAAAAGAAAAAAAAAGCACAAATATCAACACTGCCTGATACCGATGTGTTGGGCATATCGTTGTTTAGAACCTTGGGTATGATTTACACCACACCCATAACATAGAATTAATACTCGATAAATGTGATGTAAATCACACCCGTAAGATACTTTTATAGGTATAAATAATTTTAATTTATCGATAACCAAATTAATTAATTTACATCCACCAATTTCTCATCCATATTACGGATGAATTCATTAGTCGTTTATTGCAGATGGGACAACCAAATTAAATTCGCACCATATCTAAATTTAATGTTAAGGAACATCATATCCACCGTAAGCGCCGTCGCATCATATCCACAGTAACCGTCGTCACATCAGAAACACTGTTACAGAATTCAACGTCAAACTAAAAGTCGGTATTCAATTGGGAGTTTGGGGTTGGTGTTGCAATTAAAAGGTGAACTCACCGCATAGTGGACCACTTCTCTTATCTTACGTGAAGCCACATGGTTAATGCTAATTTCTCAACCTATTACCTAACCCACCACCAAATGACTAGTGGATCTTGAATGGCAAACCTATAACTCTTTCCTTTTCTTTTCTTTACGGAATCTCTTCTTAATCATGAACAGTTTCCTCGGTACCCCTAACAAGAGAATATTATCCTCTGATTAAGGTAAGAGTGTGGAAGCTTCTCCATTTCTTCCGATGTCCACATGAATGGGGATGGAATTATTTAAATATCTAACGTTCTGAATTGTTGGATATGTTTCAATGGTGAAGAGGCTACTGCCCAACATGAAAGCCACTCGTAGGGTTCAGGTTGACACCCCACATGCACACCTCACCATGCATTACGAATATCAGTAGATGTTCCCAATACATGATTGGAATGTGTTGTGGGGTGCGCATGAGGCGCCAATGCCAATTCCCCTTGTAGAATTAAAATCCAAATGGAAAGATGCATCAAGAGTCCTGTGGGAAAGGTAAATATAACTTTGTTCAAAAAGAAAATTCTATAAAAATGTACCAGGGGCAACACTGTTAGATGGAGCAAAATGAAGGTTCAAAGTATCGATACACGTTTGCTAAGAGACTAGGAGGCTTATTGACCAATTTTGGTTTTATAGGTCAATAATATGTTGAATATTAAGAGTTCACTTTGTTCCACTTAATAATTTATGATCTGTCATGTCACTTGACAAGAGGTTACAAAAGAAATAATAAAAAAAAGATCCAGTTTCTTCTTGGACTGAAACTCTGGTTCTTCGAACCATGAACCAAGTGCTTGGGTTGTCAAAAAGATGTCTAAATCAAAATCAATGTGACACATATGGGAACATTAAGAGGGATGGGTAAAAATCTAGAAAGGATAGGGATGGAAATAAAATCATCTGTTAAGTCACCTACAGCACCGCAAGAACTGACATTAGAAGTAGAAGGGGCTAGAAGAGGAAAACAAGAACATGAATCGAAGTGATAATAAATGATTTAAGCACTCAAAATTTAACAATAGATAATGGCACTGATCAGAACGGCAAAACAGGATTCATGTAACAACTCATGATTGGAACGAGGCTCAGATGATATTGATGATGCTTTTTTCCTTAATTTTTTGAAATGGTAAGGTATTGTATTAAAACAAAGAGAAACTGTCAGAATATATAACCACCCATGATGATAATGATCAGAAATGACTTCATCATAAACACATCCAACAACCTTCCAGCTAGGCTTCCTTGTCTGATATTTTAACAAGCTGTGTTTGACCTACCTGAGGGACAATTTCAGTGTTGTAGATGTAAAACGCAGGATGGTTAACATACAGAACCCAAAGGAAAACATCTGATTTAGTTAGTCTCCTTAATTCATATATTAGAAGCAATACAAAAAAAAAAGGGGGACTGAATGATTTAGCCTTCCAATTAAGTGGTAGAAGTAGGAATTAACCACAAGGATAAATAAGACAAATTTAAGCATTTGATAGCCAGAAATGCCAATCTGGTGGTTGAGCAAAATGCCATTACTCATGACCAGGGAAAGTGGGGGTTGCAGGATAATAATGTACAGAAAATTCACGGAACCATGGTAAACTGTAAAGCATGAAAATTATATAGCTTGCAGAGCTTTGTGATGGACTTGAATTTTGTTTGGCAACATCATACGTTATCTTTTTATACCTTCTTATCATATAAATCAAAATCTTTGTCTGTTAAAAAGTCCAACCATCAAATATCTAGATTATGACCAAGCTATGGGCATAAATGAGTTAGTAGGCAGTATGGTTACTGAGAATTAAAAACTCATGTCCACTGTGCAACAGGATCAAAGGCACAAAGCGTATATTGCAGACCAGTAGTGATTAGATGGTAATAAGCTTAAAACATATAACCAGTCACCATGAAATAACTCACAAATTTTTGAAACATTGGTAAATTTTCTTTGGAATAAAGGGACACATCAATCCATATCAAAGCAGCACTCACTTCATCTTTGCTTCTGTAAACAAAACATGACGATTCACACGAGGATCATACTTACGGAACTCAAGCTTTTCTGTGATCTTCCGAGGATTCTTCCGCTTCACATAGAAGAATCCTGTCCCTGCAGCTGAGACAAGTCTGATGAAAATAGATCCACCCTTTGCCTTACCCATTCCTTTTCACTAAGCTGCAAAGCAGTCAACTAAAACCTGAAAAAACAATAGCTAGTTCCTATCAAAATAAATTGATTTCTTCAACAAATGGATAATAAAATGCAAATGATTTAGATGTTACATTGAATGCACACATCTTATTGCATAGTTAATGAAAGGCACATTAAGAAGGATAGTTAGGTTCAAATAACCAGATTATAAAAAAACTAGTAGATCAGAATACTATGCTTATTAAGGATATTGCTATGCATAAAAAATAATATTGCTCGGTAATTAGTGTGAAGATCAACATGTGTTGTTGAAATTAATCATGAAGAAAATCATAGAGCAATTATTCTGATGATTGAGCCATTCAAAAAAGATCGAAATGACTTCAAATAGCAGCATATTTGGTACAATAGGGCAAAATCTCTCAGCCCTTCTATCCATGGGGCAATTTTCATCCTTAAAGACCTTGCACACACCCAAACTAAACCATTGTTTGGGCACTTTCTGGACTGTTGTTAGTATTATTGATTTTTGAAAAAGATTATTGATTCATAATTATCACTCATCATCAGCATCAGCATCTAAGCCTCATCTCATCCCAACTATATGGGGTTGGCTACATGAATCTTGTTTCCCCATTCCATTCTGTTTAATGCCATATCCAATGATAAATTATTGGTGCTTAAATCATTTCTTACTACTACTGCTACCCATGTCCTTTTTGGTCTACCCCTAGCCAGCTAGCCCTTCAACTTGCAGAAAATCACTTCTTCTTACAGGTGTTGTTTAAGGTTTTCTATGCATGTGATCAAACCATCTTAGTCTACTTCCTGTCATTTTATCACCCATTGAAGCTACTCTTAGGTTCCTTCAAATGATCTCATTTCTGATCCTATCCTTTATACCTTTTCTATTCATCCATCTCAGAATACACACATCTGCCACACTCATTTTTTGGACATGCTGTTACTTGAATGCCCAACACTCTGTTCCATACAGCATAGGCGGCCTTAAAACTGTTTCTTTTTTCTTATGAAGGTATATAAAAAAGAACATTTCTTAAATGAAAAAATAGGTACAAAGTAAAAGTGATGAGAAATCACCAAAAGACAAGGCAGAATACAAAGAAACAAAAGAAAACAAGATACATCAGGATCTTTGCCACAATTCCAAGCACGACTAAAAACCATCTCCAAAAGACTCTCTAAGAACCCCTGAGATCTCGGATGAAATTAAAATCCAATCCAGATTTCTTCTTCCAATGAATGAGAAAAGTTCTTCCTTGGACTTTTCCTTGCCTTCAAAGAGCCTTCTATTCCTTTCCTTCCAAAGCTCCCTGCATACTGCAAAAGAAACACAAGACCAAGCAATTCCCACCTTATTGGAACCGAATCAAACTGGCCAGCATGCAAAAAAACATCCTTTGGGGATCTTGGATTCCCCCAAGCAACTCCAAAAAACCTGAAAATCAACAAAGTACTAAAAGATGGACATCTTCCTCAGCTTCACCAAACAAGTAGCATCTGTTAGCCACCAGAAACCCTCTCCTTTTTAAATGATCTTGAGCTAAAATGTTGTTCAAAGCAATCAGCCACGCAAAAGCTTTCACTGTAGGAGGAACTGGGTTCCCCCAAATACCTTTTATATTGGAACTTTCCACTTGATTTCTAGTTAATGACCTAACTGTGAACATCCATTTCTGCATTCCTTCCACCATCTTGCATAAACTCTATCAACCTCCAAATCCACCATTTGCAGCCTGTCCAAAAGCCTCCAACATTCCTCCACTCCCCAATCGAATGAAGGTCTTTGGAATGTTGAACACCAAACAACTCTATCTTGGACGATTTGGAAACATTGAGCAACCGAAATGTTCTTACTTGAATTGTAGTCTTAGGCATGCATCACAAAACCTTCCAATCCCCAACCACTAATCTTCCTAAAATCTTATTCATGCACGATCTCCCACTTTAAAAGAGACGCAATTTAGAAAGACTAACTGAAAGTTCATGATTCCTTTCCAAACACAAACTCCATGGGCAGACCTGACCTTCCTTGAATCTCACCCAAAACCCACCACCCCATACTTGCAAACAACTACCTTTCTCCACAAAGCCTCCCTCTCCTCCCCAAACTCCAAAGCCACTTTTCCAATAAAACTTTATAAAACACCCTACTTTTCTCCACAAAGGCTTGCTCTAAATCTAAGTGGTATTCACCTATCACAAAAAACTCCAGATGCGCCCCTCCATTTTGCCCATCCTGCTCTAATTCTATGGGTAGCATCCTTTTTTTTATCAGCAAAAGAGAACTTTATTTAAATTTAGGGTTAAATTAAAGTTTTACAGCTTGTGTTTGGGATTAATGCTCCCATCCTAGTACATATTTCTGTCCCACTTTACATTGCAGCCCAAAACAATTGTTGCCTCAAAGCCCCTTGTTTGGCAAGATAATCAGCTAGCCCATTTGCACTCCTTCTAACCCATTTGAATTCAGCTTCTACCTCCTTTGCAACATTTTCCACTTCCCTTATCACTTGTTTGAAAGTCCACGGGATATTTCTATTGTTTGTAGCCTAAGAGATGATCATCTTGGAATCCCCTTCAATCTCAATATGCCTAAGTCCTAGCTGCTTAGCTATCTTCAGCCCTTGTAGCAATGCCATTACCTCAGCTTTTAGAGAGTTGTCAATGCCAATCGGTCCAGAGAACAAAGCTAATATTCTCCTTTCAGAATTTCTGATTACTCCTCCAATACCTGACAGTCCCAGATTTCCAAGAGAGCTTCCATCAAAATTCAGTTTAATCCTATTGCCTTCTGGAGGTTTCCATTCCATCTTTACTTTCTTTTTCACTCTTGAGGATTGTGCTATTTCTGCCCAATATCTTAGAATGTCTGTGACTGAGAAGTCTTGGAAGATATGCAAGGATTTTACCCAATGAGCTACTTTAACTTTTATGGTGTTTATCACCTCCTCCACTATTCTACTCTTCTCCAAGAACATTCTGTTATTCCTTTCTTCCCAAATCACCCAACAAATAGCTGCCTTCGTAGCTTTCCACATGACCTTCCCTCTTTTCTTTGGTTGGCTCAAGAAGTCTCGATTGAAGAGTCCTACCACATCTTGAGGGGAAGCCCACCTGCAACCAAAGAGAGTACAAAAAAATTCCCAAATGTGATGCGTAAAGGAACAAGATAATAATAAATGTGCCAGGGACTCAACACTTTCTTTACAAAGGGAGCGCATGTGAGGAGAAAGGCAAACAAAAGGCCTTCTTCTCTGCAGCATATCACAAGTATTTACCTTGCCAAGGAAAATTTCCCAATAGAAAGCTTGAATTTTTGGGGGGATAGGCTTACTCCAAATTTCTTTTATAGGGAAATCCCCAACTAGGATGCTAGGCGAAGCAAGAACACTGAAAAAGGAAGAACAAGATAAGAGGCCACCTAAAGAGCCTTGCCAAATTCTGGAATCCTCCAAGGATGGGTCCAAGTGAACTTGTCCCATTAGATCCAGCAACTGAACTAAAGAGTCACATTCGTTTTCCCTGAGGCCCCTTCTGAAACCCAGATTCCAATTAACCCCATTTGGACCAGGTGTTCCCAAATTACATACGGTTTCCCCTTTAAGGTTTGACAAAATATAGAGGTCAGGAAAAAGATCTTTAAGTGGGATTTCTCCCACCCAAAGGTCTTCCTAGAAATGAACTTTATTGCCCTTTCCCACAAAATCGAATGGAGTTAAGGTAGGATAGCTTCATAAATTGCTTTCCAAGGAGAAGCTAAAGAAGCATGAGGGGCAACTTTTGCATCCCAACCATTTCCATCCAACCCATGAATGCTCTCAATGACTTTGTGCCACAGCCTGTCGCTTTCAAAAGGGAATCTCCAAAGCCGCTTTCCTAATAGAGCTGAGTTCCTAAGTGAAAGGTTTCCTATTCCCAAACCCCCTTGGTCCTTGGGCTTTCTAACTTGTTCCCAATTAATCAAGTGAACCTTCTTCTCCTCTCTTGGGTCCTAGAGGAAATCTCTCATGTATTTCTCTAAGCTCCTTGCTACCCTACAGGGTATTCTAATGGTTGAAAAGAAGCAAATAGGGAGGTTTTCCAAAGTAGCTCTAATCGAGGTTATCCTTTCACCTAGAGAGATATAATTCCTCTTCCACAGAGCTAGCTTCCTAGCAAATCTTTCAATGACTGGCTTTCAGAACCCTTCTGATCTAGGGTTTCCTCCTAAAGGTAGACCCTAGTAGCTAATTGGCCAACTTCTAATCTCACACCCCAAAATCTCAGTGGATCTATGGAGTTCCCCTTCCTCCAGATTAACCCCTACAATGCCAATTTTCGTCCAATTTATCCTTAGACCAGTCACCCCCACAAAGTTATCCAATAGCAACTTTAGGTTTACCACTCCTTCCTCATTGCCTCCCTCACAAAAAAAGATTGTGTCATCTACAAATTGAAGGTGGGTAACAACCACTTGATTCCTACCTATCCTTCACCCTCTAATCAGTCCTTGGAGATCAGCTTTCGCCACCTTTCTGCTTGACACTTCAGCCACTAAAGTGAAGAGAAAAGGGGATAAAGGATCTCCTTGCCTAATTCCTCTCTTAGCCAGAAAGAAATCCTTTGCTACACCATTAATAAGAATTGAGTAATGGACTGAACTTAAACATCCTCTAATCTAGGATCTCCATTTGGTTCCAAAACCCAACCTTTCTAGCATTTGTAGGAGAACTTCCCAGTTAACCAGATCATAAACTTTCTCTAGGTCCACTTTGCACACCAATCCTTTTCCTCTACCCTTTCTTTTTTCTACATCACACTCATTGGCTACTAAAATTTGATCCACAATCTGCCTTCCTTCCACAAAGGCACCTTGGAAAGGTGAGATGATCGAGGGTAGCACTTTCTTGATCCTTTTTGAGAAAACTTTTGAAATAATTTTGTATACACTCCCAATAAGGCTTATTGGCATATAATCTTTAGGAGTTTTAGCCTCCCTCTTTGGAATTAAAGTGATAAAAGTGGCATTCACCCCTCGAGACACCTCTCCTTTAAGAAAGAATTCACTGAATACTTCTAGAATATCAATTTTCAACCAATCCCAACATTCTTGAAAGAAGGCCATTGAGAATCCATCCAACCCGGGGGCTTTAGATCTTTCCATGGAGAAGGTTGCATCCTTGATTTCTTCCAAAGTGAAATTTCTTTCCAAAAAGAGAGATTGCTCTTCTGAAAGCCTAACCCCTTCCATTTTTGGTAGCTCTAGTGACACTTCGCTTGAATTTGTGAAAATTTCCTTGAAATGGTTTACAAAGATCCTTGTGATCTCTTGGCTCTCTCTTATTTCTTGACCCCCCTCCTCCACACTAAGGATTAAATTTTTCTTTCTCCTTCCATTTGCAAATGCGTGGAAAAACTTAGTGTTGCCATCTCCTTCAACAAGCCATTGACACCTTGATTTCTATCTCCAACAGATTTCCTCCTTCCTTAATATCTCTTCCAATTCTTGCTTGAGTTTCCATCATTCCTCTCTCTCTTCTTTTGATAAATTTTTGATAGCCTCTTTCTTGTCTAGCTCCTCAATCTTCCCCACTATGTTATCTTTTATTTCCTCTACCCTCCCAAAATGCTCTTTATTTCATTCTTTTATTTTCCCTTTTAGCCTCTTTAATTTCCTAGCAAAGCTTAACATTTTCAAACTCCCCAAGGGTCTGAGTTCCCACCACCAATCCTTCAATCTAGTCTTAAATGTGTGATATTCAAGCTACATATTTTCGAATATGAATGGAGTAGAGCTGCCCCCTGGAATTTCTTTCTCAACGGAAATGGGGCAATGATTTGAAGTAACCCTAGGTAGCCCTTTCACTACTATTTAGCCCCATTATTCTTCCTAGTCGGGAGTAGTGAGAAATCTATCCAGTTTGGAACAGGTTGGGGGGATTGAAATTTTGACCAAAGGAATCAATTAAGCTATTAAATTTCCTCATGCTAGTAGTGATTCCTTGGTTCGGGTTGTTTGTTTCCCCCGAAAATCTAGTGACATTGAAATCACCTCCCACACACCATGGTCCCTCCCAAATTCCCCTAATAGCACATAACTCCTCCCAAAAAGCCTCCCTGTCTCTACAGGAGTTAGGACCATATACATTGGTTAACACCCATTCTCTTCCATCCGATGATCTTCTAATTTTTAGGGAGACTGAATATCGGCCAATCAATTCCTCCACACATTCCATTTCCTCATTCCTCCAAATGGTCAAAATCCCTCCTGAGGCTCCCCATGATGGGGCATACGACCAGCTTAGGCCCCTAGATCCCCAAATACTTCTTATCCATCTCCTATTCAGCTCTGATATTTTGGTTTCTTGAACCAAGATCAGATCCGGTCTTTCTTTCCTGAGAGTATTCCTGATTGTCCTCTTTTTGGCACTTCCTAGACCTCTTACATTCCAGCTGATTATCTTCATTTCAACCTGCTTGTGACCCCTTGGCAATAGCTACTTAGTATTCCCATCTTTTTCTTTTCAGGCTCCTCTCTTCCTTCTTCTCATAATTTATTCCACACTTAAGCTTCTCTATCTCGCTTTGCTTCCTTCTCCTTTGCTTTCCTTTCTTCCTCAAATATACCTTACTTCCTTCAATCTTCCTTCCCACTATTCTCTTTCCTTCTGACTCTTCTTCCCCCTCCTGATTCATCCTCCTTGCTCCCACCTGGGCTAAGGTTTGGTATACAATCTTTGGTTGAGTGATGGGGTGGTTTGCTCTATTTTCGCTATTCTCTAAAACTAGGGTCGGGTCGGGTCAAATAGGTTTTCCAAGAGTAAGGACCAGATTCTAGCTCTCTCTTGTTCTAAACTGTTGTCCAATAGGTTCTCAAATTCTTGAGTTGTGGCACTTCCAATTGAGAGATTCTTAGGAGGAGTGGCACTGGACCTACGCAAATAGAGAAGCACAAGTTAGAGGGGTCTTGAAAAGGACTCACAAATTGAAAAGGTAAACACGGAGAAGAGGGGTTAGGGACTCCCTGAACCAACAAGTCTGTATCCTTCTCTTGATCAAGACCCACTGAATCGAAAACCTTGGCAGGCAACTCTGATATAGCATCTACTTTTTGTTCCTCCTATGCTTCTTTGTCTGGGTTTGTGCTAAGACCTGATACCCCTTTCTTAGTATCTTGATGTTGCGCCTCCAATGGGAATTCTCCATCTTCTCTAATGACTAAAACTGAGTTTGCCACAAAGAATGGGGCAGGACTAGCACCCAATTCTTCTCCTGGAACCAAGCCGGAGTTGCTAGAGGGGTTTTCGAACAAAATCTCTATTCCCAACATTTTGTCGTCCCACAAGATGCAAGTTTTAGAAGTGTTAGCACTTCCAATACTAGATTCTAGCTCCGTCTCATACACCTCTTGACTTAGGTCTTCCCAGTCACTTTCATCTTCAGATTCGTCACTCTCATGTCTATTAAATTTCGGATTGGGCTTATCAAGAGTTGTAGAGTTGTTCGTCAACACCGACTTCCATACCCATGAAGCGGTGCCTCCTTTTCTGGCGTCTCCAGGAGCTTTAGGAGAGGCCCTGCAACTCTGCAACAAAACTGCGGCGGGAAGGTGAGCAATAGGGGTCGAAAGAGACAATGATAGACCCCTACTACGGTCTGCCATCCTTTGGGCTGAACCGCTCACCCGATCCATTGGTTCGCTCGGTCCAACCAGCGGTTTTGAGTTTGACGTAGATTTAAGGTTTGAAGAGGTTTTACTGCCTCTTAAAGTTGTAACCTCCGCATATGTTCTTTTAGTGACCCGCATGCATTAATGAACGGCTCAGATTCTAAGCTTTCATTAGTGATCTGGTTTCCATCTTTTGAATAGGATGACCGTTCAATTTCCTTTATTTTGCAAGAGCGGTCAAACTTCTCTTTCACTTATTCCCATTCTTTGGCCCTTGCCACATCATCGTCTTCTACCTCCCACAAGTTTCTCCACAGTCTCTCCTCCACCAACGGTAGCAACCAAATCACAATTTGTGAATCGCCTATTTTCATCTCCAATGTTCTTGGGACTGCTTCCACTTTGATCCCTCTCAGACCCATTACAGCCGCACTGAGGTTTGAAGTATCCAGATCTTCCAAGACCCCTCCACAAAGGGATGCGATTTGCTTAAAAGTTTCAGGGGACCATAAATTGAAAGGAAGCCCTAAAACTTTAAGACGGAAAACTTCTGTGTGGTCTATGTGGTTTGCGCTCGGAGTCCACTGGCTAATTACCATTACACCTTCCGAGGTCTGAATCGGAAGAGCGTTGTTATGATTCAGCCTGCCTTGGAGTTCTATTTGTCTGAGATTAGTCGCATAGAGAGAGATAGAAAGGTGGAAGAAAGAGAGAGAGAGAGAGAGAAAAGGAGAAAGTCTGGTCCGAACTGGAAGTCAAAAAACCTAACTCCCATTCGACCAGACATGTGCTTTTATTATTAAAATAAATGGAAAAGACATATGTGCCCTTATTTAAGTAAGGAGCACTGGTTCTAACATAATATTACAGATCAACAACCTTAATATAAGTATAAAGA
>NW_010729077.1:8778872-8813118 GCF_000365185.1 Nelumbo nucifera | reverse complement strand
TGTACTCTTTACACCACAAACCCTACTCCTATGGCTACCTGAAATCTCACCACTATATGATCACAACTCTTCCTTCGAAATACACAAAAACAGCATAAACCCTAGCACGCTACTGTCTGAAACCCCAACATATGATCTGAAACATACTTCCTATTTGATCCATAACAGAAATCATGCATAGAAATCTCTTACCTTATCACTGAAGGAACAACCACACGAGCAAAAAATCAGTCCACACAAGACAGCCACTGCACCACACAGATTGGCCCTCTTTTCTTCATCGATTAGGGGAGGGCTTCTTAGAAACCACAGCAATCGACCACACAAGACACGACTGGAGGCATAGAAATCTCCAAGGGGAGAGGGCGATCACTCCTTTTCAGCCTTTTCCCTTATCTCCAGTTGAATGCGGGAAAATCAAGAGAAACCCTAGATTGGGTGCACAGAGAATAGAAATCTAGGCAGATAGAAATCTAGGCAGATTCGAGTTGCTCTGATACCATGTTATGATTCGGCCTGTCTTGGAGTTCTATTTGTCTGAGATCAATCACGTAAAGAGAGGTAGAAAGGTGGAAGAAAGAGAGAGAGAGAGAGAGAGAGAGAGAGAGAGAGAGAAAAGGAGAGAGTCTGGTTCGAACTGGAAGTCAAAAAACCTAACTCCCATTTGGCCAAACATGTGCTTTTATTATTAAAATAAATGGAAAAGACATATGTGCCCTTATTTAAGTAAGGAGCATTGGTTCTAACATAATATTACAGATCAACAACCTTAAATATAAGTATAAAGACAGAAATACCCCTTACGCTAACAAGCATAAATCTCCTCTACAATCTTATCAACTTCTAACAGAGCTTTATCTGCTTGGAAAGGCCGAAGATTGAAGGGACCTTCAAATTTCAATTTCTATTTCAGTTCCTCTGCTACAAAGATCCATTTTGACACTTTCTTGTTTGCATAAACTACAAACATTTTACGCCAATCCTTATCATTCCCATCTGCTTCCTTCCCATCATCTGTCTTTGAGTGGTTTGCCTCATCGTGGTTGGCCTAGGTTTTCTTTGATTGCTCTTCGATTCTCCACAAGAACTCCTGCAATTCTTTCACAAACATGGTCCAACCTTTACTTTGGTTTCCAAGGGGGATACAAATCATCTGTTTTCTGCCCAAGCCGAACCACTATGTGACTGTGATGAACCATCCTTTCCTACTGAAACGTTGTTTTGCTTCAAATACCTTTCCATTTAGCTTCATCACATTCTTCTAGTTCTGAGATCTCCTTGAGACTATGGCTACATCCAAAAAACCTTTTAGCCAGGCAACCACATCCTTCGGTAGGTACACAGAGGCTCTTTTCTCTTCTCTGATCTTCATCGGAACCAGGTTCCTTGACTTCACTTCCTCAAACTTAAACAATTTTGCTTCAATGGAAGCTTCCTTTCTCCATCTCCCCACTGATTTGAAACTCCCTTTCTCCATTATTCAACAGGTGAGATTTTGTGTGGCAAAAGAAGCTTAGTTAATGGAATCTTGTATGGCTGACACCTCAAGTTCTATGGGTAGCATCCTTAATCTCTCCCTTGTTATGAACTATTGAACCAAGATATAGGAAAATGTTGCATTGAGTTATACCTTGTTGAATCCTCTTGCATATCCTTAATTAGGCCTATATACCCATTTGAAACCCCTTTCTTTTTCTAAGACTCACCATATTATCTCTCTAGGAACTCTATCGTATGCTTTCTCTAGATGAACACTTCATGAAGATCTATCTTTTTCTCTCTTAACTTTTTTACCAATCATCGCAAAAGAATGATAGCTTTCATAATTGATCTCTTTGGCATAAACCCAAATTGGTTCTTTGATATACTTGTTTCAAGTTGTTTCAAGGTATATGTTATTTTTAACACTATCAGTATTACTAGTTTCTCTTATTAGCATCCTCTACATGTTGTTCATTTAATAATTTTTCAAAATAGTTTTTCATCTTTGCTTGATTTTCTCATCTTTTACCAAGACTCTTTTATCTTCCTTTTTAATGCACTTAATACAGTTTAAGTCTCCGCCTTTCCTTTCTCTTACTCTTTACTAGTTAATGAATTCCTTTTTCTCCTTCTTTAATGCCTAATTTATGATAAAGCCCATCATATGCCTAAAACTTAATTTCATTTACTTTCTTTTTAATTTCCTTTCTTATGGTTTTATATTTTTTTCCTAATTTTCTACATTTCTAGACTTTTACCATTCCTTGTAACATGCTCATTTTAATTTGATTATATTTCGAATCTCTTCAAACCACCACTAAGTTTCTTTAGCACTTTTCCATTTTCCTTTAAATCCCCCCAAGACATCCATTGCTACTTTCTTTATGCAATTTACCATTTCAAGTCACATATCATTAGTCTTTCCATCTAACTTCCATTTTTTCTTTTACTAACAAAATGCCTCTAAATTGAGCTAGATTTTCTCCTTTTATGTTTTCTCACCTAATTCTTGGACATCTAGTTTCTTCCCTATTTTTCTTCCAATTCTTAATATGCACATCAACCACCACTAGTCTATGTTGTGTGGTTAAGTTTTTCTCTGAAATAACTTTGCAATCCTTACACATCATTTGTTTTGCTCTAGTAAGGAAAAAATCTATTTGACTTACATTTGATCCACTTTAAAATTTTATTAAGTATTCATCATTCTTTTGAAAAATGTGTTTAAAATTGGCATATTATAAGCTATTACAAATTCTAATATTGTTTCTCCTGTTTCATTCCTCTCCCCAAACCCAAATGCACCATATTATATCCTATGCTTCATTTTCTCACATGTCATTTTTATCTCCTATAAATTATTATCACTATTATTAATTATTATCAGTATTACTGATATTCCTTTTCTTGGATGCTATTGATAAGATTCTCCTTAACAATACATGATGTACAATCCAGATTGCCCATGATGTTTAAATATGGCAAAGATGATGTTTAAATATGGAATGTGAGTTAGCTTTTTCCTTACCATGTGTGGGCCTAGGAAATCAAAATGATTATTGGGTAAGCCACAGACCAGAATCATTTTAACAATACAGGTGCACTTTTTGTCATAGTTTTTTGCAAAGATAAAAGACACCATGTTGTTAACAGCCTACAAGCATTCTCTTGAAGGATGTCATATCCAATTCTTGCATGACATTTAGTGGGGAACAGTTCTCTTCTGTTTTTACACATGGCTTCCACTTATACAATGATAGAGATATTGTTGTTTCTATCATTCTCTCCTATGGGGATAATGGTCTGAATTGCAATCTTTGTTTTAATATTCATAGAAATGCGGACTTCTGGAGTTGGAGAGGTTGCCTCCCTCACTCACTCACTGACAAAGGTTTACATATGTAGCATATATGCAAACTCTGTTGACACTTTTGTTTAGTCTCATAACCCTGTTGGAATCTTCTTTTTTGCTCTTGTTTCCTGGAAAATTAATTACAGCTGTTTTAAATTCCTCCTGGGGTCTCTTAACCCTGTAGGGCCAGCAATGTTGTATGGAGCAAAATGAAATTTTTGGGTAATTAAGAAACTAATGAGTGGTAGAAATATGAATGCTGAAATGGATGAGTGGAGAAACTAGAAATGACAGGATAGGAAATGAAGCCATTCGAAGGAACCTGGGAGTAGAAGAGCTAAGATGGTTTGGTCACATATAGAGGAGACCATCTACAACACCTATAAGAAGAAGTGATCTATTATAAGTGTAAGGGGCGGGGACTAGAAGAGCTAGGGGCAGACCAAAAAGGACATAGGTTGAAGTAATAACAAACGATTTAGGTACTCATCATTTAACAATGGATATGACACTAAACAAAACATAATGGTGAAACATCATGATGACGTTCTTCTCAAAAGTATAGAGTTATAGACATCATGAATTCAGATGAGTACATGACAAATTGAAGCCAATTACCTCAGGTTCAAAGTGATCTTTGGAGGTCCAACCCCTTGAAGAGATCAGATATTCAAACAGTTTATATGTTTGGGAGCATGTTATATTGTTATTGTTATGAAAGCCAGTCCTTTAGTTGGGCTGTCAAAAGAACATGATAATATTATAACATTGAAGATTATGACGGGGAATTAAAGAAACTACAAGTGCTGCCAAAAGAACAGAAATAAACAAGCTTCCATGCTATAGTCGACATATCCTGGTACGAAGTAGCTTTCCATGCGAAGGCAAACCCAAAGGCGGCAATAATCAAAACAAAGGACAGGATCAAATTTCCCTTCTGAAGGAATGGGTTTAATCTTGTACTTCGATCAGAACAGGTTAAATAAATAGATAATTACATTCCATGATAACTGGATTGCTATTTATCTTCTGTTATTCTTTTGAGCCAAAATTCAAGCAAAAGATACATAACCCATAACGCTTTTCTACTTCCTTCAATTTGAGAAGAAAAAATACGGGAAACCATCTCAAGGTTCCAGAGCTTGCATCTCCTACCAGAAGAGCACTTGTTTCAGTTCTATTTAAAATCTAGACATTAAATAAATAAACAAATTCAAAGTTACCTCTTCTTCTTGTCGTTCGCCGGATTCCGTCGTCGTCACCGTCGTGGCAGTGCAGCAGCGAACAAAACCCAAAACCCTAATAAAGGACCAAGAAGTGAAAAAAAAGGTACGAAGGACTCTTTTCAGTGCAAGGACATAAATGCCCTTCACATAAATAACTAATTACTCGTAAGCTGAAAAACGCGAAGAGAGTAATCAAGCAAAGAACAAAATGGTCTTACTCTTACCTAGGCGCATGTTAGAACTGTCCAATTCTCTCATCTTCTTCCAAGTTCCAAGTTCCAGCAGCGCCATATCTCTTCCGCCAACAGTTTTAATTTCTTAGCGCATAAACTCCGGAAAGGAAGGTACTCAAATGACGAACTCTAACCATCTGATACTTCGAAGTTTCCACAGAAACCCTAACCCTAATTTTGACTCTTTGTTTTTATGATTGCAGAGATTGTCAATCGCATCGGAGATGGCGAGCACTGCTGATGCCGCCGGCGAGCCGATCCCGACGTCGGCCGTACTCATGGCGTCTTCGAAGCATATAGCGACGAAATGCAGAATGGAGAATATGGCCTTTATCAATTGTAAGAAGAAAGATCCCAACCCAGAGAAATGCCTCGATAAGGGCAAGGAGGTCACTCGTTGCGTTCTAAGCCTGTAAGCATTCAGAGATATATCTTTTAATGTCTCTTATCTATTTGTTAATTCGTATTTATTTGATTTTTGGTTGTCTGGGAACATACATTTGAAGCACCGTCTGTTGTGAAAGTCGATCAAGCGATTGACAATGAAAACCTGAATTCCATCTCCCCCAAGGCTGTTCATTGTGTGCATTTGATTGGTTTGAGTGGTTCTCTTTACTTAACCTCTTAAATGCAAGATTGCAAAATTATTCCCTGCAATTACAGTTAAAGCTTAAACTTATAGGTCTTTTTTCCCTTTTGCTCTTCTCTTCAGAGACCTCATATTAAAATAATGGAATCTTTTAGCAAGTTACGATGATAAGAATAAGCAGTTTGCTTGCAGCTGAAACTTTCATTGGCCCAAGGCGGTTTATTTAATTGAGCTTTGTAGCTGCTCCTAAGAGCTGGAATAAGAAGCTTTCTGTGAGTTGAAGGATGAAATATTATTAGACGAGCATTAAGCCATTAACATTACCAGCTACTATTTGTTCTTTTAGGAAAAGATTTTCAAAAATTTAGATGATTTAACAAAACACCAAAAAGTTTCAATGATTATCAAAAATCTTAAATCCTATATGTTTTATTTATCAATGTCTTCACCAAGGTTCAGCACTTAGTCCTTATTTATTTGCATTGAACATAATAGAATTGATTTATACATATTCAGGAGGAGGTCCCATGGTGTATGTTATTTGCTGATGACATTGTTTTAACTAATGAAACTAATGAAGGATTAAATACAAAATTAAGTTTATGGACAAATACCTTAGAAAAAAGAGGTTTTAAAATAAGTAGGAGTAAAATGGAATATATGATTTGTAAGTTCAATAATAAAAGGAGTTCAAATCATGGTACATTGGAGACCAAGAGATAACTCAATGTGAATTTTTGTGGTACCTTGGTTCAATAATTCATAACAAGGGAGAGATTGATGAGGTCACCCATAGAATTAGAGTAGGATGGGCAAATTGAAGGGGTGCATCTGGAGTTTTATTTGATAGCCAAATACCATTTAGAATAGAAAGAAAATTGTATAAAGCAGTTGTAAGGCCAGCTTATGCTATATAGAGCAAAGTGTTGAGCAGTCTATAAACATGTCCAGAAAATGAGTGTGGCAGAAATGCATATGCTAAGATGGATAAGTGAAAAAACTAGAAAGGATGGGCTCAAAAATGAAGCTATTTGAAGGAACCTAAAAGTAGCTCTAATAGGTAATAAAATGATAGAAGGCAGACTAAGATGGTTTCACCACCTGGATTGAAGGCCATGAACAATTAAGCTCTTCCTATGCGGCTGTGCCTTATCTCCTTGGTTCCTAGCCCTTGATTTCTCAGATGATCTGTAGTTATGTACTTGAGAGAATGGTTCCCTTTTCTGTATTCAGGCACTAAAGGTGTCAACCTGTTTTCATGTACCAGCCTTTTCTTTAAGATTCTATTCCATCAATAGCTCCAATAGGTGATAAAATGAGAGATAGTAGACTAAGATGGTTTGGTCATGTTATGTGCATGGAAGACCACCAACAGCTCCAGTTAGAAGAATTGATTTGTTATAGGTAGAAGGGGCTAGAAGAGCTAGGGGTAGACCAAAAAAGGATATGGGTAGGAGTAGTAAGAAATGATTTAAGCACTAATTGTCTAACAGTGGTTATGACTTTAAATAGAACAGATTGGCAAAACAGGATTTATGTAGCTGACCCTATATAGTTGGGAACTTGGGATAAAGCATGGATTATGATGATTCTAATCCATCCATAATGAGTTAACTTCTTTTGACAAATGATTGGTCTTTCTTCTTCTGGGACTATATTCAATTAAGAATATGTTCACTATTACTTTTGTCACTCTAGGAGATTCTCAAAAGAACCACAATCCTTTTACCAGGATCTCCCAGCTCCATGCATTAATGGTAGTATGCCTCTATTGCCATAGTTTTGGTAAACCATCCTTACGTTTGTACCTTGAATTTCTGTTTAGTTCAATTGGTCAGAGTGTTGTGTTAACAACAAAAAGGTCATAATCCTCTACATTCAAGTTTTACATAGGCTAAACTGTTTAGATATTGTGGTTGTGGGTACAACTTACAATATTAATACCTATTCAATATTATATTCAAGCTTAATTCATCAGGTAATATGCATCCTACAAAATGGGCTTTGTTTGTGAATATTCTATTACGCTGAAATTGCCTAATTATGCTTTATAGAAAGGAAAACTCCACAATCCCCCTCCCCTCTCTCCATAGTGTCATTTCAGATAATATATTTCTCTTGTTTGCAGGTTGAAAGATCTTCATCAGAGGTGCACGAAAGAGATGGATGCATATGCAGGTTGCATGTATTACCATACCAATGAGTTTGATTTATGTCGCAAGGAGCAGCAAGAGTTTGACAAGGCATGTCCATGGAACGAGTAGTTGAGGAGATCTGTAATCTCAAATAATATGAAACAGTCTAGTGCAAGACACATTTTTGTTGCTATTTTTCTCTTAATTGATCATGTAGATGGAATGCTTTCTTTCCTTACAGTTATTGTTCTTGGCAAATGGTTGTTGGCCAATAAACAACAGTATGCTGTGCTGCAGCTGGTGTTGTGGTAATTGACATTTTACACGTCTCTGTTCAGCTATCTATCTGGAAGGATATTGTGCTTCATGAAGTGTTACAAAATGGCACCTACCAGTCACACTACAAATACAATGACATGGCCTTAGTGTCATTCAACTCTTTGTGGCAATTTGCCTGGAGGGAAGCCAGTCTAGTTGTCCGGGAGCTGCCAGTGGCAGTAGTTCAGGCCTTTGCAGCATCTCTAAGGTGGAGTCAGGATTTGATTTCAGGTCTTCGGTAGTACCAACCAGTTAGGGTGGCACATTGGACATGGTTGAGTGATTCATTGCTATCTTTTTTGAATCAAGACCATTGCTGAATCAGAGGTTATAATCATATGTTGGAAGAGAAGGGGGAGCTGAAGTAGTGTTTGAAATTTTGAATTTTATTTAGATGGTTCTCTGTGTCTGTGGATATGCTAATACATTAATCAGAGAGAGCTATCTGCAGTTCTGTTTGCAGAGATAGTGGGCTATTAAATTAATTGCTGAAAGCTAAAGCTTTCTTAGCCATAAAAGAGAGTTCTCTGCCATATCTAAGCATGCATAGCCTTTAAAGAGTGAGTTTTTTCCCCATTTTCAGGCATGAATTTGCGGCCTTTTGCTCAACGACAACCGCCACCATGGAGACCAAATTCTGTATATATTGTCCTTGGAGAAGAATATCTGTTGTTTTCTTCCTTTTTCATTTTTATCTTCTCGTCTTTTTTCCTTTCGCTCAGTTGGAAAGAATGCAGATGCAAATATGTGAAGTACAAAATAATACAAAAATATAAGGTTTTGCACTCTACATATATTTGCACTCCTGAGCCAAATTTATTTCTTCATGCGAATTGCGATCTACTCATTTCCTTTATCGAGTCTAGTGAAATTAAGATACAAAGTATAAGATGTGTACTGTAGTCCCATGAAGCAATCAAAAGAAAGCCCATTAAAAGAAGGCAACTAAAAGAAACGGAGTTGGATTTCTAGATGAGTAGATTTTACAAAATTAGAGACTTTTTGTTTTGGGCTATAGGGCGATTAATTAATGGTTAAATTGCAGATAAGTATCCTATATTTTGTGGTTAATTTTCACTTTTAGCACTCAAACTTTAAAACGTACCACTACAATACTTGAACTTCCGAAAATTATCTGTATCACATGATGATATATGCAACTTAAAATTTTTAAAAAATTTAAAATTACCCTTTTTAATATTTTTCAAATCATTTTACCTTGATTGTCTTCCCTACTAACAACAAGAATTACTTATCTTCTCTGGCAACAATGGCAGTTTAAAACCCCCCCTTCGTTATGGATTCAATAACTGAAGAAGGATTACAAAAATGGCAATCTAAATTCCTTTTATCTTGTAACAACATCATCTTCTCTAATGACATTTTTCCATGTAACTTCTTCAATGGGAAATACTAGTTCATCAACATTAAAGTTAGGGCATAAAGTAAACAATGGTGCTCAATTGCAATGAAAAGGGATTTGAATATTTGCTATTTTGGTCATTTTAAAATTATGCTTCTACCACCTATTCAAAATTTGAAGGGCATTTGTGTCTTTTCATGCATCATCTAACATCAATTAATGATTTTAGACTAAGGTGGTGTTCGAAACAGGGGCGCGTTCACGATATATTCCATTTTGAAATGCACCATGCCTTTATCTCATTGTTCAGTTGCACCATGGTGTGGACCAAACTACACTATATCCTGGAATGGCCCATTCCATATCTTAAAATCTTGTCCATGGTTAAAGCTCATGGACCTTTCCACACCACAATGGCCAATTCCAAAATTAATGATTCCTTACTTCACATAATGTATTTTATCCAAACTCGATAATTCCAAAATCGATGATTCCAAAATCATGGACCTTTCCTTTAATTTTTATAATTTGTATAGAAGTTATCTTTTTTCTATAAAGTTATTTGATTTTATAAAAAGATATCACTCTTGGAAAATTACTAATTTTAATATAATTTTGAATTAATTTTTATGATTTACTTCTGCTTTTTTTAACAAATGGTTTTCACTAATTATCTTAATTATTCATATTATATATAAATGCATTAATTTGTATTTTTCATGGTTAAATTATATTATATTATTTATAATGTATATTACTTAAAAATAGAATATTATTTATTTTTTATTAATAGCATAATTATCTTACACGTTGTAGGTGAGATGCATGGAACCAAAGCATAGAGTGTGGACTGAACTGCACCACACCTTGCAAAACGCCTATGAAAGTGTGGTGTGGTTCAATCTACCCATTTTTATCCACAGTGCAGAACAACTATATTGTTGACCTCCCAATTTCTCATCTACATTATATAACACCCTCTAAAGTGACCGTCTTGTAAGAATAACACGTTCTAAAATGAAACCAGATTAGCGAAATGCTTTAACTATGTAGTAGGTTGTGGAACCAATAACAGTCCTCCACACCAGTGATAAAAATACATGGAACCCAAACCAAATGTTTCTATGAAAAAAAAACTCTTCGGCCCAAAGAATGATATGCTCTATAAACGAATGAAAGAATTAATTTTAGATAAATTACACGGACCCCCTGTACTATGGGGTCAATGACAAATACCCCCTTAAACTTTTACATTGTGACAAATACCCCCTCGACTGTTAAGTCAAATAACAGAATGTGTTAATTACCAAAATACCCCATAAGCTTTCTCTATTTTCTTTTTCTTACCATTCTCTCTCAAAACCTAATTGACCAAAAAAAAAACTTTTACATTGTGACAAATACCTCTTTATCCCTCCCTGCACGACAAATTTTTGGTCATCGAAGCCTGAATTGTCAACATTCACTCTGGAGGAGACACAGAGACCAGACTACATTGTTATTTGAGGAGAATCAACCCAGATGAAGAGATATTGGGCTTGAGTAGGAATGTATGTGTCATGTGTCTTAGGAGAATTCACCCCTAAAAGCTAGTTATTAGAGGGAGGAAACCCAAGTACATATTATACCCCACAAGAACATCCCATATTACCGATGTGGGATACCTCACATTAGCATCCCATACTACCCATATGGGACAAATGGATCGTAACATTTTGAAGCCAATTTTGGTTAAGGTGATGATCATGGTAAGATTGCGTGTTGGATTGGCAATGGAATGGTGAGATTGGGGCCTCCTAATCTTCTTTCAAAAGTTCATTGATGGGGAGTTGTTTAACCTCTGAAAGAAACAACCTAGGAAGAAGCTAGGTATTAGATTTATAGAAATTGTTTTAAATTTTTTATTGTTCTTTTGTGAATATTTCAATTTTTTATGGGTAAATTACACGAACTTGACCTTGATTGGTTCTTCCGATTAATATCTAAGTCACCCTCACGGCCTCACGTGAAGAATATGGTTTACATTCATGCGTCTTTCTGCAAGAGCATGAGGCTACTATACCCACTGGTTTCCGGGAGCACCAATGAGGCAGCGAGGATGATATATCACTCGATGGAAGGTGGTGAAGATGATTTTGCAAGTTAAAGAATAAAAAAGGTAGAATTAAATTTTAAAAGGTAGTTTGGGCATTTAGACAATTTTAAAGAGTGAGGGGAATCTATTAGGGGTGAGCATTCCGTTTATTTGATTACAAAGTTTTAAAAATCGAAATAAAAAAAATAAAACTGAAATTAAATTACAAGAAAATTAAAATAACTGAAGCTGAAATTTTCAGTTATTTCGGTTAAAATTAAATTTCATTAAAACACATAAAATATTGTATATTATAACATATATTATGAAACTGAATTTCATTATAATATACTATATATAATATATTTATATAAATATATAAATTTTTAATTCTGAAAACAGAAACTGAAAACTGAAATTTCCAAAAACCAAAATCAAAATCTTCGGTTCAATTTTTTTATTTTTAACCGAATAAGGTTAACTGACCCTGGGAGTCAGACCGTCGGAGTGTAATTTACCCATTCCTCTTTTGGTAATAAAAAATATATACATGATTCCGATTCCGTTGCCGGGACTCGAACCCGGGTCTCTCGGGTGAGAGCCGAGTATCCTAACCAACTAGACTACAACGGAATTACAATCGGAAAAAAGAAATCAAGAATTCATTTGGAGGCAATCGTATGCTCTTATACTTACTGTATAGTGATTTGTCTACTTCTGGTAATGTTCCTCTTTCTTATTTTTCTTATAATCTTAAATGCTTCGGTTGAAGGTTATTTACTTGTTTTATTTCTAAATCCGTTTCCCTAAGCATCTTCATTCCGAAATTATCCACTCATTCATTGGCTAAGATCGATAAAGGAATGATCTTTTGAAAGCTTAATTTCGTGCCTTGACACGGTTGGCAGGTTCTAGAGTAAGATTTCTTCACATGTATCTCTTGTTTTCTTACTCTCCATTAGGAAACGTTATTCTCTTCGGAAGCTTTGTTTGTTTGTTTTGCAGAATAGGTTTTTGAGTGTTAATAGGTCTCTCTTTCTGAATTCTGCGGTAGTCGCATACGTGCCTTGTTGATGCAAACTCTCTACTTTTGCCTCTGTCTCTACTTTCCTCATTCATATTGTAACTGTTATATCTTAAACCTAGGTTTTCGACGTATTTTCACCGGTTTCCTAACCACGTTGTTGCACTTGCATATCCATCAAGAAAAATGAATAAATAAACTTCAAAAACAAAATCTACTTGAGTATGAAAAGAGAAATTTTGCCTGAAGTACCAACATCCAGAACAAAAATCAGATACCCACTCTACAAAGCACTTGATGAAAAAAATGCAGAAAACTAACTATTATTCATACTGTAACCCCCCAGCTTAAGAGAAATAGTAGAGGCGTAATATACATACTTCTTATTTTCCTATAAAAGAACCTACCGCACATACAAACTTAAAATTACCTCTATTGAAGAGTTTGTGTGAAGCATGTTTACTTTACTTGAATATTTGAATATACGGTAATTAAGCTTTGGTTGAATAGTTCTTGCAATTGATTTTGGTATATTGTTTATACATAAACAAATTATATCAGTATATTGTTCTCCACTTAGCATAAGAATGAAAAAATTGTTTGTATTCTTCTATTAGAAAACTAATGCTTCTTACAAAGCAAACGCCAGAAACTACAAGTTAGTGAAGCCTAGAGGGCATATGAAAATCGTAGTTAGAATACCTGAGTATATACTTGAATATTCATCTGTTTGTGTTAGTCAGACTGGTTTAGCTGTACAACCTAAATATTTTTGTTTGATATTCTAGAAGTACAATAATTAATGTAAAACCTTGGCTTATGAGTTAATTGCTGGCTTTGTAAATAGACCAAATTAGGATCTATTTGAATAGTGGTGTGAGAACAAGGATTTGTGACTTCAGGTTATATTTTCTTAATCTCAGTAATACATTGACTACATTTGCTCCCTGCTTTAGATTGCCTTACAGCAAGGGTTCATCTTATATTATCATTCATAAAGCATTATGACTGTTATTGGCAGAAGAAAAGGCTATTTGATTTGTGCTTTTCCCAGTTATCTGGCCCCCTTTCGTTATTGACTGCTTAATGGGATAAGCAACTGAACTGAACTCAACTAAGGGCCCTTTTGGAGGGCTGAAGCTTTGGTTGAGTTGCTTTCGTTGAAGTTCCAGCTTATTGGGTAGGCTATATGATTCCTGTTCATGTACCATATCCAATTATCCATTCTATAATTCTATTCTGTATCATGTCCATTGTTAAATTATGAGGCATCAAATCATTTATCAGTACTTCAACCATGTCGTCTATTAGGCCTCTCCCTGGCTTTTCTAGATCCTTAAACTTGCAACAGATCAATTCTTACTGATGCTGTAGATGGAAGTTGTCATTAAATGGTATTATCAGTATTTCCTGATTAACAATCAACAGATTAATTTTAGTTATGAATAGTTATCTTTTTTTTTCTTTTTTCTTATTCTTTGGTAGGTGGATCTTAGATCTTAAAATATACTGAAGAGAAATTATAGGGAGTGATGGAGTATTACATGGTTTCTTTAAACTCTTAAGTTTTTTTATGATCGATAAATAAATATTTTATTAATCCAGAAAATAAGAGTTACAGTCGACCCAAGGAAAGGCACGAGATGTGACCTTTCCTTTAAGATTGATTACAGCATTACAAGATCAGATGAACATGAATACAAGGTAGCCCAAAATAAAGAGTCCCGAAAAACCCCCTGTTTAGCAAGTGAATCAGCCATAGACTTTGCCGATCTGCCTACCCATTGGACTCTAACTGTCATATTTTTTGCTTTTTTAAGGAGGTCTCTATAGCCCCAAATCACAGAGTCCAAATTCAGCAGCCATCCCACCACCACCTGAGAGTCCCCTTCAATAAACAAGCGCTCCATCCCTAACTGGTTTGCGAGCTGGATACCTTGTACCGCAGCAAGCAATTCAGCCCTTATAGAGTCACAGACCCTGAATATAAGGATATGACCATACTGTCTTTATTTCTCAAAACTACTCTTATACCCAAGGGTCCAGGGTTACCTCTGCTACTCCCATCAAAATTCAGCTTAACAAACTCCTCCCCAGGTGGCTCCCATTGTACCAAAAGTCTGTTTTTCCTGGTAGAAGTATTAGCTACTGCTAACCAGTTCCTCCAATAGGTCATCGAAGGAATAGATATCAAACAGGTTTAATGTTTTCAACCACCGAATTGCCCTTGTCAATACACAGTCCTTAACTTCTGACACGCTCCTTTCCTTTTCAGAAAAAATTCTGGTGTTTCTTTCTTCCCAGACAGTCCTCACTTTGTGTGCCACTCAAAAGTAGATAGACTGAACAACAAACTAATATCAGATGGCAGGTCCACCTAATCTCAAACAACCCAAAAATCCAATCCCATGGAGCTGCAACAAAGGAACAAGAGATCAGTAAGTGGTAACAGTCCTCACTTAAACTCTTAAGTTCCTTTTGATACATTTTTAATTATTTGATACAAGGACTTATCTGTTCATAGAGTTCCATTTCAAGCCTTTTATTTCCATTTCTTGGCTTGTCCTCAGCAGTGGATTGTTTCCCTTTAGCTTCAAAGTTGAATTTTGAACACTATTTATCCTCTTCATTTATTGCATACCTAGTTTCAATTATCCTATTAAAACTCTAACGCCATGTTTGGGATTTTGGGTTCATGGTATTTGGGGGCAGAAATAGAATTTAGTGCTTCCAATTCTACAAGTTCCAATCCAACATTTTTGTCAATTCTGGAACTCTAAATTTTTGCCTAGTTGCTTAAACATAGTCTAATTGTGGAGTTTAAAAAATAGTGAAGTTCCATGTTTTCAGAACAGAGCCAAATAAACTAAATCTTTGATCGAAGCAAAGGCCATTGGAAATTTAGTATCTTTAGGCTATTAGTACGATGCACAACTCGATGTAGACTTAATCCCAACTACCTGGGGTCCACTAAGGTTATGAGTACAAAGTCTTAAGGTTAATGGTGGCCAAGTTGGAAATTTTACCTAATTCTTATTTGCTGCAATTTTCATCTCTTTGCCACAAAACAGAGCTTGAACCATAACTAGAAGTTTGAGTCCTATTTTTTCTTTTCCTATTACTGAGAGATTAATGTCAGATAGAAAGACAAAGGGAAAGGAGGCAAAAATGAATCCAGATTTTTGATCTTTCAGCTCCTCCCCCATCAAGCAGGAGATTGAAAAGGACAATCTGAACAACCAAGCAAGAGAGAATATTTGCTTTGGATGGATGAGTAATATTTTTTGGTTTTCATTTTCTATTTCCCCCCTTTTTTCTAAGCTATGATCCCTCGGTCCTATAGAGAATGTTGTGTCTTGTCATTTTTTTTGATAGGAAATGGTAACTTTCATTAGATAAAACCATAAGAAACAACTGTCACCTTCCAAAGTAAAAGGTGACCCCTGAATAACAAAAATCTTACAACATTGCACAAAACAAAAACTCCCGATTCACCCCTTGTTTTGCTAGGTTGTCAGCTAAAGCATTTGCTGACCTCTTAGACCAATACACTTTTGCATCCAGCTCCCTTGTGAGGCTCAATAATTCCCTTACCTGTTGTCTAAGGGACCACCTTCCCAAACTATTTGATTGCAGCCAACCTACTACTAATTTTGAATCCCCCTCTACTTCCAACTATTGGAAACCCAATTGCTTGGCCCATCTGAGCCCTTGGAGGAGTGCCAAAACTTCAGCTCTAAGCAAGTCCCCCACACCTATTGGACCAGAATACAGAGCTAGGATTTTTCCTTCCGCATCTCTAAACACACCCCCTATTCCAGAAGGTCCGGGGTTCCCAATAGAGCTGCCATCAAAGTTCARTTTGACATGACACTGCAAAGGAGGGGACCAAACTGCTTGTATGGTAGGTGATGAAGTAGAAGATCTTGCTAAAATATTCCAGCCTCTAATCAAATCATTTGTGGAGACATCCTTGAACAAGTCAAGAGTTTTCAGCCAATGTTCTGCGTTGGTGGTGATCCCTTCAATAACTCCAGGAGCTGATTTTTTTTCCCTTGGAAAATCCTATTGTTTCTCTCTTCCCATACTGCCCACAAGATAGCTGCCCTCGTTGTTCTCCACATCACCCTTCCTTTTTTCTTTGGTTGTCGGAAAAAGCTAGGGTCAAATAAATCCGCTACACTTGTGGGAGAATTCCACCTACAATCAAAGAGAGAGGAGAACCAATCCCAAATTAGAGCACTAAAAGGACAAGAAATTAATAGGTGATTTCACCGTCTCACCATTCCTCAAACAAAGGCTACATACATGAGGTGACAAGCACCAATTTGGTCTCTTTCTTTGAAGCACCTCCAAGGTATTGATTTTTTGGAGAATCACTTCCCAACAAAAAGCCCTTACTTTTGGGGGGACCGGAGCGCTCCAAACTTCTTTAACAGGAAAAGAGGAAACTGGGTTAGAAGGAAGGACCAATGCATTGAAAAATGAAGAACAAGAAAAACTACTTGTAGAAGTTTCTGCCCAAACTCTACTGTCCGGAGAGGAGTGGTCTAGAAAAACTGAACTTAGAAGAGAAAAAATATCAATTGCTGAATCCACTTCTGAGTCCCTCAAACCTCTCCTTAGTCCCAAATCCCAAGAATCCTCAGAAGTACGAAAAGAAGAGATAAATTGAGATTTTTTCAAGAAAGGGAATAAAGGTTCGGAAATCTATCCTTAAGAGGAGATTCCCCAATCCACAAGTCCTCTCAAAAAAGAATTTTATTACCCACACAAGCATCATATCTGATGAAAGGATAGGAGAAAGGCAAGATACCAACAATATCTTTCCACGAAGAAAACCGCGAAGCCCTTGGGTTGAGTCCAGCGTCCCATCCATTTGTTGCCATTCCATGAATACTTCTTATCACCTTATGCCATAGACTCTCTTGCTCCTTAGGAAACCTCCATAACCATTTGCCTAACAAAGCTGCATCTCTTTGTGGAAAGGTAAAGTTATGTCATTTATACTGTATTCAAAAGGCAAAAGCCCCCTATACAACAAGGTGCTACACACTAAGTGTATACATTAAAAAGTAATGTCATGACAGTTTACGAAAAGGAAACTAAAATAATAAAAAAAAAGATTTGCCTTTAAATAGCCTGTTAGTTGTCAATCAATAATTAATTGAACTGATGAATTATCCTTTCCTCTCTACCCTAAGGTTTTAGCTATATGAAAGTTTTATTTTCCAGTTGCTATTTATTTTCTAGGTTTTTCTGTGTTGCAATTATGATGATGTTTTTTATGGTTAATTTTACAGATACTTTTGATCCTGAGTTGTGGTCAATTCTTGAATTTGCTATTGACTTGCATTATATGAGCTCGAAAAGATCCTCTTTGGCCAAAGGTGTGTTTTCATGATCTCAATCCATACTTTTCTGCTCTTATGTTTTCAAATATTTGATTCTCAAACATGTATCAGGACTTGTGTTGCTGGTGTTAGGATCCCGTGGCATGCTTTGGATTGTTTCAATGCTATAAACCAAACAAAATGAACATTTTGATGATTGACTTAGCGCTACTTGTAAACATTTCATGGTTAATTGATGGACTCTCATTGGACAACAAATAGCAATGTTTGTGTTTTACATGCATTGATGGCTAAAATGTGTGGCAAGGCAATTAGGTTGGTTAAAGGGATCACCTTCCAGATTCAAGTAGGTTTCTGATGTTCTCATTAATGGCTGAATGGAATACTGGGTTAATTGTCAACTGATTTCCATTGGAAACTAAGAAGAATTTTACACATTTTTAAAATTGACCAAAGAAAAACTAAAGAATTTCAAATTAATCGAACAAAATGCTTCAAAAGAATCAGTTATGAAATTCATTTGGGCACTTAAAGACTTCTACAATTTTATGCTGGATTGAGGAACTAGCTTTTGCAAAAGCTATGGAATCATCTAGGCAACAGTTAAAGATGTACTCGAGGTATCTAAACTCCAAGAGATTCCTTGCAGAGGACCATTATGGAATTGATAGTAATGGGGTAGTCGTTCCTTTGTTTGGTTATTTTTTCTAGATGGAAAGAGAAGTTAGAGTGTTTTATCAACTTTAGATGGTGATCTCATGAAACCAAGAATGGCCAAGATATTGCTCCAACATATAACTGAAAAATGAAAAGTAGGAGTAATTATAGATAGGAATACAACAGTAATAACCTCAATATCTTACTTGCAGTTGCACCAGTAAAAGATCAGATAATTATGGATGACCCTCTATAGATTATTAATTAAAATCTTTAGTGTAGGTTAAGTGAATCAAAATATATTAAGAAAATTTAACTGATCTTGCTTGCTTTAAGGACAACCTTTTCTTTATTGAATATGACTATTGCTTTGAACTGCATTTGATTTTTTTAGTGGACTCTGTTCTCATTCAAATTTTCTTTTTATGATTGTCTTGAATAAAAACTAATTATCTGAGAAGTAGCTAGAGTTACAATTTTTCTCCCTACACACTAAAAACCAATCTAAAGAACGCAAGCCTTGCATCTTCAGTTCAAAGGAACTTAAATTCAGTTGGTGCATAAGAGAAAAAGGTTAAACCCTTAAATCCAGAGGTCTTAAGTCAAGTAACCGCAAGCCCTTTCAAGTGCCTTTTTAATCTTCAAATTTGTTTCACCATCAAGATTTGCAGTTTGTTTTTCTTATTCCCTTGAATAAATTTATGGAATTAGAAAATTGATCCCAGAATTTGGCATCCTCAATCTATTAATCAAGTCAAATTAAATTTTGATGGTTGTAGTTATGGAACTACAAGAACACAGGTATTGGGTACATGCCCCTTGGATTAGTGTGTTGTTTCTACTTATCTATTGGAACTGATTGTGTATGTAGGAAGGGTGGCAATGGGCTTGATCTATTTCTATTCTGGAAGAGTAGCTCCTTCATTTTGTACTTAACATCTATGTTCCTAGTGTTTATTAAGGCTATGCTTGGTTTGAAGGAAGATGTAGGGAAAGGAAGGGAAACCTTTACAACCCTTGTATTGGTTTCTGTGTCTTTCCCTTCCTTTCCCCACCTTTTCCTTCGAACCAAACATAGCCTAAGTGAATCAGAAATAGAGCTAGATCTTGCCCTAATATCTAATTTAATGGGACTAATTTAGAATGACAAGTCAAGTAATTGCAAACTCTTTCCTTTCACGTTTGTTTGTTACTTAATGAGCTTTATCCCGAGTGCTTGTTTGGTTCTGATATATTGAGCATGGGAACATACGTGCCCCACCACTAGTTATGTTAAAAAAACAGAATTATTTTCTGAACCATGTTTTGTTGCCCCCTTTTGGGCCTAGCAACTCTCGCCTTCTAATACTCTGCAGTTATGCTAGGTTCTCACTGTCCCAAGCAAAATGATGGCTCTGAAAGACATAGTCCCAGCAGCACTGAATGTTATAAATGCACAATTTGTATTGCTCGATAAAGCAAAGATAACAATGGAAGGTCAACAAAAAACATGCTTGGCACTAGTTGCAGATGAGACTGCTGCTGTTCACTTTCAGCTATGGGGGACAGAGTGTGATGCCTTTGAGCCAGGTGATATAATCCGTCTGACCAATGGCATTTTCTCTTACAATCGGAACAATCTTGTCTTGAGAGCTGGCAAGAGGGGGAAAGTAGTGAAGGTGGGGGAGTTCACTTTGGCATTTGTTGAGACACCCAATATGAGTGAGATCCGTTGGAGTCCTGACCCAAATAATTCTAAGAAATTCATACAGGAGTCTGTAATTTCTCCATACTCACGGATTTTTCCACCAATGCCTTAGAATGGTCAAGAAAAACCTATAGATCAGATGAGATGGTTGGGTTCAGTTTTTCTTTTTCCTTTTTTGAATTAATAGAAACTCGTGTCATCCCCAAGCTGACCCTAAAAATTAAGAACGGATTTTGTAACGTGGGACTGTGGACCAACATAAAAATTACTATGGTTGGGTTGGACTCAAACTGGGTCAGCCTACTTGGGAATATCATATGATTCCTTTTTTCATTCAACATCACATCAATCCTTCTGACAAATTATTTTTTAAATGATATTGATGTTCTTTTTCTTTTATCCATTTCCTTAGTGGGACCATTACTTGAATTATGTAGATCCAATAAATAATGTCAATATGGTTGAGCATGTTTATATGCTTTCAAGTCTGTTGGCGATGCTCTTAATTATCTAACCTAACTTAGGATTAGAGGCAGAAAACGTCACCATTGATTATTGAAATGTGAAAGTTACAAAAGAAGTTGAATAATATTTAGCTGAGCCTGAGCGCCTGAGCCATTAAACAAATTTTCTGAGCCTGCATGATCAAGCCTCAAGCCACAGTGATCAACTAACTACTAGCAAGAAAATTCTCTTTTTCCTTCTGAGAGGAATGCGAATCATACTCCTGCCAATGGAGATCTACTCTCATTGCTGCTTTTAAAGGTTGAATGGTCAAACAGCAACCCGGTCTCCAGCCCTAGAAAGTTTAGCTTAGTTTTTGTTTCTATTTTTGTCCTTTTTGGTGGCTTCATGGGGCTCCACCCCCTTAACCCCCCAACCCTAGTGGCAGTGGGATTTGAATATTTGATCCCAAATCTCAGCTCCAGTGAATCAAATATCCTACCAATTTAGCCACCATCAGTTGGCACCCAATATGGGCTTTGTCAAGGCAACGTGAGACCGCCAAATCTTTCAGAAGATGAACGATGAACTGTGAAGGTAAGTTACATGACAACTTTTGGTGATTTAGGAGCCAAGATTTCTTGGAAGCAAAAGTATGCATAACTTCCTACCACACATTGGGAATAATATCTCCCGTACATGTATGTAAAATTCAAGTGGAGATGTTCTCAATGTACAACTGGGTTCTCATGTTTTTAGAGTATGTGCCGAGTTTTTGCTTGCAGGGAATCCCGTCCTCCGATTTAGACTTCTTTAGGACCCAACAGCTAGAGTGGTCCATGATTCTTGCATCTATTGCAGTTAAAATCACTTTCAGAACCCATTCAATTCGTTGGTTGTGATGTGAAATTATATTAAGGCAATTGAAGTGACTAGATATTTCAATTATGTAGCAATTGAAGTGACTAACTTTTCATCTGTCAAGCATGTCAAATAAGGGTGGATTTGAGCCGAGTCGAGCTGAATAGCTAGCTATTCAAGCTCATCTCGCCAAGGTAGTACGAGGCTCGGGCTCGACTCGAGTCAAAAGCTTGTAAGCTCGATCTCGACTTGAGAAAAATGTCTTATAAAAATAAAAAAATTATATATAAAAATATTTTTTATTTGATATTTAAAAAATTAAGAATTATAATAATTAATTATTATTATATATATAAATAAAAATATTATATATATAATATTTTTATTATACATATTATTTTCTATATTATTATTATTATTATTATTAAATGTATGTACGTAGCTATTTGATCTCGACTCGTGAGCCTCACGAGCCGAGCCGAGCTTTTCACGAACCAAGTTCGAATAGCTCATGAAGAGCTCAACTCATGGCCACCCCTAATATCAAATCATTGATTCTCTAAGCTGTAAAAAGTTTCATGTGTAATCTTAGTGAAAATATGTAGTGCATAAACTATACTATAGCTAAAAATATAAATCGGTGATAAAATGCTACTCATAATTGACATCTTTATGTTGTTGAAGTTTTGATGGAAATTATACCTTATGAAACGTGAAAGTACATCTTATGAAATGTTTTTTTTTGATAGATAAGTACATCTTATGAAATGTGAACCAATTAAAAGTAGACTATATGATATCTTAAACATGATTAGTTAAAATCTTGATTTAATGTATCACATATTCATCAATGCATTGTAGTTAAAATTGTCAATTCATTCGAAAACAAACATTGGGGAAAGATATTAACCTTTAGAAATCTACATCAATCCTAATTCTTTTTATTTCATGCAACCTGAAAACTAATTGTACATGGTATGGTACTTAGAGCCTTGGGCACAATACACTTAGGCTCTGTTCGTTTTTTGGTAAGTTACTTACCTGGGTAAATGTAGTTACCTGGGTAATTTTTTCTTGGGAAACACTTACCCAGGTATGTGTATTTACCCATGTTCTTTTATTTTCTAAGTAAAAAAGAAAATGACAATTTTAGCAATAAAAATCCATTATCAAATGGAGCATTTTTTGTCCCATTTAAGTGTTGGAATCTTTCCCCCTAGGCGGGAAAGTTATTTACCCACCTAGGAGATGGGCATACCCAGGAAAAAACAACATTGTATTCTTGGTCAATGGGAACCAAAATCCCACTGACCAACTTTCCCCCTCTCAAAATCCAAAAAAAGAACACCCCCTTACTGTATGGGCAATACATTTCTAAATACAATTTTATATTGAACTTATGTATGTGTTTAAGTTAATTAATATGAGATCAAATCAGCCCGTCCCACAACACATTCCCTCTATGTATTGGAAACATCTCTTGATGATGACATCATCATTTTTGGTGTTATTATCAGGAGATGTTCCCAATACATGGCAGGGATGTGCTGTGGGACATTGTGGGGGGCAATCTTGTGGGGGACTGATTTGAACTCAATTAATATAGACTTCAAAATCATAATAATGTTTAACTTAACACAAGCTAGTTGATTGAGCTGTAAAAATTCTATCACTAACATATCTGTAGCATTCATCTGGATTTTCCTACCAAATCTATACATACCTTCACACTGTACCTAATGTTTCCAAAACTGTCCAGCCTTTCTGAAACACTTTTGCAGTACCCACAGTTCGAACCTGTACATAAAACAAAAGAGACACGATGGATCCTTGGGAGAGAGGACAAATAGGAGTCCACACTCCACATGCTCCTCAATTCCTCATATCTATTGGTATTGCAGATGAAGCACTTTCAGGACCCCTCTAACTTGTTTGACTGTAAGCAAACCAAAAGAGTGAAGGTGACAGGGCTCCCACCACAATATTATGGTGAGAGTGACTAAAAACTTCCCTGTAGTCACTCAAAATCACAATTTTGCTGTGAAGAGTAAACAACTGTTGCTTGCACGCAGCTTCTTAGTTTTAGTTGGCAGACTTACTTTGAAGTTTGAACAATCACTCTACCTTTCATCAGACGCCACTGAATCACATCTCTCCAGTTTAATTAGAGCCGTTGATTGATGCAAGTGGTAGATTACCTACCAAATTACACCAATTTTAGCAAGAAAGGTTTAGCTTTAGGCTTTAGCATACTTTAGTTTGGTTGGTTATCAAGTGCAGATTTTACCAAAAAAAAAGTATATGGGAGTATTTTGGCTCAGCTTCCAAATTTTTGAGTTTTGTGTTCAGGTAAGTATGAATGGGTTATCTAAATGACCTAGAAACATCCATTCCAGAGTCAATAAAGAAATATAGCACCAAAGACCTTAAGATGTGTTCTACTCTCAATCAACATTTGACGTTGGAATAGGCTGAATTTGGATGCAGGGTATTAGCTTTTATCATATTACCAGTCCAAAGGGTCCCCTATCTGGTAAAAGGGAAGAATTTTGGGCAGCTAGTTTACTTTTCAATTTCTTCTGCTTGGAAAAGCAAACATAGCCTGTGGCCCTCAATATCTCCGAGAAGCAAACGTTTGAAAGTTGAAACCCCCCCAATGACACACTAACGTGATACCACCATTATTTTGAATTCAAATCATTGATTTTCCAATTGATTGCAGAGTCATACCCACGTTTATAAGAAAGTAACGTGTTTGCAATGGATATGATCTGAGAAGGCCAACTTTGGCTGAAACCTGAAAACGCCAAAGGTTGGATCTACGTCTAGTGTTCACTTCTCCCAAGACCCCCAGAGTCTAGGAGACTAGGGCTATCTCTCTTTAGTTTTCATCTTAACCTGGTGTCTAGAACCATCTCTCTACTAATGGGCCTCATCTGCGCATCATGCTCTGTTCCCACCCTGAATACCCTGATCATGTAATACAGAGAGAGAGAATCTTAACCCTGCTGGCTTTATCACAATTATATGGGTTGGCTGCATGAATCATGTTTTGCTATTCTGTTATGTTTTAATGTCATTATATTGATATATAGAGATGTATTGAATATAATGTCATTATATTGATATATAGAGATGATTTAATATAATGTCATTATATTAAATCATACATTTTTATACTTTTTTGTCTTTTTTTAAATTTTATTTTTATATATAATTTTCATTAAAAAAAGGGTTCTTGAAAACACCTATAAACAGGTATATCAGAACTCTAAAGATACCATACGATATACCTGACATGAGATATATTGTATCGATACTTTGATTCTTATGTGAGTGATTATTATTATTTTTTTTTTGTCTATCTCAGCCCCTCTAACCCCTTCAAGTTTCAACCATATGGGGTTGAAAGCCTTTATTTATTTTCAGTTATACTTGGTTTTCTTATTTGAGTTAGGATACCAAATTAAAAATTGATTCCTAAGCTGACTTGATTCAATGGTATAGTGCCAAGTCTCCTTCCATATTTGATCCATTTTAGATCAGTCCACATCTACTAATTTTTCATCCACACTATAGAATACTTCCTAAAATAAACACTAGCGAGGGAGCATCCTGTCGTCAGAATCCAAACAAGCAAGAAAAGAAAGTTACCAAGGATAACCATGGGACATCTCTTCATTGTCCTCTTGACCTTTATTTGCAAGCCAATTCACCTCAACATTTCTTTCTAGATGGGTGTGGTTGTATGATGGAGAGGAAACCTTTAGGCTATGTTTGGTTTGCAGGAAAAAGTAGGGAAAGGTAGAGAAACCTTTACAAACATTGTATCATGGTTTTCAAAACTGGACCGGATTGGATGGTTGGACCGGAAAAACTAGGAACCGGTCAGGTGATTAATTCCATTTTCCCCAAAAATCGGATTTTCCCCCAAAACCATTGATTTTGGTCAGCGAATCGCTGAATCGGGCGATTAACTATTCGAAAGGTTTTGATCGTTTTTATTTTTTTAATTTTTTTGCCAAAACGGTCTTAGCATTTGATTCAAACGGTCAGACCGTTTGACCTGATAACCGGACCCCTGATTGATTCGGTCTTCAAATCGGTTTTAAAAACCATGCCTCGTATAAATTTCCCTACCTTCCCCTTCTTTTCTCTACCTTTTCCTTCAAATCAAACATAGCCTTAGAGATTGTCGGGCTTGTATCAGAGAAATGCACTTCCATGTAGGCTTAACTTATCTTTGAGCATTTTGATCACAAAAAGACAATCTCCTTCAATGATAAAAAGGCTAGCTTATGGGCTTCCCAGGCCACTCAATGTTCAGCAATTGAGATGGTAGAGGTCCCCATGTAACCCATTTTTGCTTTTAAAATTTAGCCATTATGATTTCTTGCAATGAATCAAGGGCACTCCTTCCATTTGTAGGTTTGGCCATTATGAATTTAGCCTTTTTTTTTTCAAGGTTTGGCTACTCAAATACATCAAGGAAAAGACACAAGGAAAAGCAATGGCTTTGCTGGTCTGCTTTATATATATTTGATTGTGATTTGTGATTCAAATGGATGAACTTTCGGTGGACATTTGCCACCTGGCGAATAGAATTTCCTTTTTTTTTTTTCTTTCTGATAGAAATGCAGTAATGCACTGTAAAAGTGCGAGGTGGTGCAATCCAATAATAGTCGAACAAATCTTGTCAAATTCTGCACTCCCCAGTCCCCAGCTCTTAAATTCGAACATGAAAAATTCTCAAAAAAAAAAAAAAAAAAAAGAGTGAGTGACAGCACAACACGTTGTGACTTGTGAGTGTGAACAGTTCACGCGGTTAGGTCAGGGCTAGCATAGAAAACAATGGATCTAGAACTTTCCTTTAATTGTCTGACCTTTGAAAACTGTCTCAGTGCCTCGCCTCGCCTCAATATAAATGGTTTTGAATTTTTTGAAGGTCAGCAAAGATAGGCAGTAGTTATTAGTTAATGTTTATAAATACAAATAAATATACTTCTCCAGAGCATTAATCTCACGTAGATGACATCATGGCAACCTTAGATTGGAATATTTAGTGGGGCCACACAATAAACCCTGAACACCAAATTTTCTTTCAAAAGAATATTGAGTTGAATCGTGACCAATCTCAACCCTCTCATCATCACTAGAAGCATCAGGGTGGGCCATAGGCAAGAATTTTATCAAATAAATGATCCTAACTCCATCTACTCATTTGCAGCTGTTGATCAAATCGGCTGGCTTGATGGGCAAAAACCAACAATTTTCCCATCTAGAAATTACATCTATCAAGATTTTAAAATTGTCGTTGACATGAATGGATAGAAACCAGTAAACGTTATTCATTTCATTTGAGCCCCATATCGTTTTCCCCCCAAACCGTTAAACCCATTAATCATGACAGTGGAACCATTGACCCATTCAATGTTTTTATAATAATTATTCTTTTTTTCCAATTTAATTTTTCTATAACATTTTCTTAATAATATTAAAATTGCATCTCGTCTAGAGCTAATCAATTTATGTGCCAATAGAACCATCATTCAATTACCTCATTCAATGTAGATGACATGTTTTGAGCCTATTTTATACTTTTTTATTTTTTAAAAAACTATGAGACCAAACGGTTAAACCATTAACCCAAAATTTGACGGTTAAAACAGTTATTGATTGTAGATCGGTTTTTAAACATTGTATAAAAGTATCTATTAAAAAAAAATGCATGTATAAAATTTCAAGTAGAGAACGTGCCATGATTAAGATTCAAAACATACCAAAATAGGAGTATATACTATAATCAAAGTAAATAATAGAATACTGGTAAAGCAAGAAAGTAAGAAAAATGAGCATGAATTCTATGAATTCTAAAGCAATGTGTTAAATGATTAATATATGAAAGAAAGATCCTATTGAAGTGAATTGTTTAATAAAGCCTACATGATTGTCCGTGTGATGCAGAAACCACTATACCAATATAAATGAGAAAAGAATAGAAAAGAGAAAATATTAAGTAATGGATGATGAAAGATAGGTTTGACACGCTGGTGAAGAACCTTCCAGCCTTGCTAAGGTCTAGAATCAGCCTACAGCCCAAATGCCAAATGATAGTAAACGATTAAAAAATTTGGTGGTTTTGAATTTTTGGGTTCTAGATAAATCGGGCAATTTTTTATAGGTCCCAAGGATCTGCAACTGCTTGGAGCTAATGCACATGGCACCAATCAGAGGGGTTAAAGTGTTCAACATTTAACAGGAGGCTGGGCTGATTGACTTTGTGGACTGGAATGAAGAGAAAAACCCTGTGGGACCCATATGCGAAAATGGCCGCCAATCACCAAAACAAGGGCAGGATGTGCTAGAGAAGACTTTCGTCTTGGGTGGGAAGAAATGTGAAAAACAAGCATTGATTAGCAACAGCCAGCACGGTGGGTGGTGGTTTGGGGTATGGCAGAAGAGCCTCCTTCAGTCATTCTTCAAATTGAGAAGACAGAGGGGAGCTCTGCTGTGTCCTTCTTGTTATTCAATCTTCTTCATTGAATTGAAGGAAGGGAAAGAAAACGCTGGTTTCCGATGGTTCGACTGTGGATTTCAGCGCTTCAATTATCAGAGCTCTTTGTGAGCTCTATGATTCATTTGTTATATGGGTTTTACATATTCAGCACGGCTGTGGCTTCAGACATGTCACAAGCTCTAAATGAATGTTTTAGGCCTAATGTGAGTGTTGGGATAAAAGAGGTGGAGTCTAGAGCAATAACCAAGAAGAATGATGACTTGCCTCCTATTGTATTAGTTCATGGGATCTTCGGATTTGGCAAAGGGGTATGTGACACATAATTTAAATTTGATTAACTGGGTTGTCACTTATTCTTCTTCCAAAACATATTTCTTCTCGAAATCGTTGTTGGCTTGAGCTTTTTTAATGAAAATTTCATTTCTTTTCTTCTCTGGGCTATAGAGGTTAGGAGGATTATCTTATTTTGCGGGAGCAGAGAAGAAGGATGAAAGGGTTCTGGTGCCTGACTTGGGTTCCTTAACCAGCATATATGATAGGTGGGTGCTCGAAGCTTTGAAGCTGTAAAATTAAGGTTACATCCTTGGCCTTCTCCTTTGCCTTTGTGACTGCTGCATGTTCTCTACTCCTTGCAAAAAATAAAAGGGTTTTCTGTTTCAGGGCTCGCGAATTGTTTTATTACCTGAAAGGTGGGCAAGTTGATTACGGAGAAGAGCACAGTAAGGCTTGTGGGCATTCGCAGTTTGGAAGGGTTTACGAGCAAGGTTTGGAAGATCGAGCCCAATTCTTATTCTTTTCTTCTATCTATGCTTAAATGAAGGGATTCTGTTTTATTGGAATTTTAGTTCATTCTCCATTTCTACTTTGTTTTTTGGCACGCAGGTCATTACCCGGAATGGGATGAAGACCATCCCATTCACTTTGTAGGACATTCGGCTGGAGCCCAGGTGGTTCGGTTGTTGCAGCAAATGCTAGCAGACAAGGTTAGTCCATTTCAATGTCCAGAGTTAAATGAGAAGAGAAAAGTTAAAAATCACTGGTGATGGGCCTTCAGAGCTAATTGTTAGGGACTGCTTTCCTATATGATTTCAGGCTTTCAAGGGATATGAGAACACTTCTGAGAACTGGGTACTAAGCGTAACTTCATTATCTGGCGCATTTAATGGGACGACAAGAACCTATTTGGATGGGATGCAGTGAGTTTCATTCAGAACCTATCTTACTTCGCGTCTTTGTCATGGATGTCCCATATCCAAAACCTTTGAGCCTCAATTTCTTATCTTTTTCTTTTTCTCAGGCCAGAGAATGGAAGGTTTATGAAGCCTATTTGTCTGCTTCAGCTCTGTCGCATAGGTGTGATAATCTATGATTGGATTGACATTCCCTGGCTGAAGGCCTACTACAATTTTGGGTTCGATCACTTCAACATGTCCTGGAAGAAAATAGGAGTTTCAGGCCTTGTGGATTGCCTCTTGGGTAACACGGGTCCTTTCGCCTCAGGTGATTGGATCCTTCCTGATCTTACAATTCAAGGATCCATGCGACTCAACTTCCATCTCAACACTTTCCCCAACACATTCTACTTTAGCTATGCTACCAAACGCACCAGGAAGATCATGGGGATGACAGTGCCTTCTAGCATACTTGGCATCCACCCTTTGCTTTTTATCAGAGTATTGCAGATGAGCCAATGGCGACACCCTCCAGACGTCCCCCTTCCCTATAAAGGATACTGGTGGGTCTGTTTTTCTTTGCTATGTTGGTTTCTTAAGAAGTTAAGATGTAGATTTCCCAACAGTTTGTTTTATCCAAGCTAATTGTGTCATTCTTCCATTCCACCCTGTTAAAATGTGTGCAGTGATGAAGATTGGCAGGACAATGATGGGGCACTTAACACCATTTCCATGACACACCCTCGCATCCCCATTGAACACCCAAGCCGTTTGGTTGTGAATGATTCTGAATGCCAGCCTCTACAACCGGGCATATGGTATGTTACACTTCCTAGCATCATCTTTTCAGTCACAACCATCACCATCATGTTTGGTATTGCATAACAGTAATAGTATACAGCTATGGGTGGGCCTCATGCTCATCTTTGTTGTCACTGTTGTCATCCTCATGCTCATCCTCCTGATTGAAAAGGTGGGCATTCATAAATGTTAAGAGAATGAAAACCCATATAGGGACCTCTCCTAACAGTTTAAGCTTTTAGGTTGAATGGTTCTATCAGAGCTTGTTTGACCAAGTGGTCTGATGTTTGATCCCTGTCGCCCTCATTATAATTAGTTAAATTTCAGCACAAGGTGTGAGTGAGCCTGTGCTTGCCCACAGTTCAAGCCCAATGGGCTTTCACGTGAAAGGGCGTGTTAGAGAATAAAAACCTATTCAGGGACCTCACCTTAGCTTTTAGGTTGAATGGTTCCTTGAGAATAAATTCCCCAACCCCCAACTGCTTTTGGTAATGTTCACCATCATGTTTGGTTTTGAATAACATACAAGTTGATGTTTACTTGTCACCATCATCGTTGCCGTCATTGTCGTCATCCTGATCCAAATCCTCATGGGTATTTATAAATTTGCCCAACCCCCAATAGTTTTTGGTAATGTTAACTATCCTGATTATCATAGTTTTAGCTGTGACTATCATGGCTATGACTTCCACTTTGGTGGTAGTCTTAGTCTTATAGATAATGAGGTGCTTTATTATATACTGTGTCTCAATATCAACCAAGGTCAAAATAACACTGTAGAACCTAGACCACGGTCTACCATTTAAAACGGTTATAGCAGCTGTAATAAGGACTGTCTATTTATAATTTTTCCTCAAAAGCTTAGTGTTAAAACAAATCTTTTTTACATTTGTCCTGAGGAAATTTTGACTGGATTATTGAAATAATATTGAAAAGTTATCAGCTAAAATAATGGAGTTATGACCTATAGAATGGTTAATAACAACCATTTTTTTTCTACTGTTGCTAACTTACTAATGATCTTTAGGCTTTTGTAGTTAGATTTGACAACCATTATTTTAAAAATCATGAGGGCAGTACTAGAACCTGCCAACACGGCAATGGATATTCTATGCTCAAAGCCGTACCTGAGTTGTTCATCTAGTGGATACTGTCTCTGTATTTATACTCAAGGACTCAGAACTCTGTTGAAGAATTTAAATGTTCCCTAAACTCCACAGGGTTTCTTATCTGTAGAACATTACAATGAAATAAACTGCAGCCTTAAAGGCCCTAAGGCCCTAAGGCCCCGTTTGCTTTTCGGTAAGTTATTTATCCGGGTAAATGCAATTACTCGGGTAAGTTTTTCCTAGGAAACACTTACCCGGGTAAGTGCATTTACCCATGTTCTTTTATTTCCCAGGTAAATAAGGCAATGACCATTTTAGCCATAGAAATCCATTATTAAAAGGGGCATTTTTGTCCCATTCAAGTGTTGGCAACTTTCTACATATGTGGAAAAGTTATTTACCCACCTAGGAGATAGGTATCACTTTCCTGTGTAAGTGATACCTAGGAAAGTAAACTTTCCCTGGTCCCCACATAAAGCTGAAAAAAGAACATGGGGTTCTTGGTCAATGGGAACCAAAATCCCATTGACCAACTTTCCCCCTTCTTAAAATCCAAAAAAAGAACGCCCCCTAAAAGTAGGTACCGAAAAAGGGAAAGTTTTCCAGGTTGTAAAGACAACAAAATCTTTATTTATCAAAAAAAAAAAGACAACAAAATCTTTGCAGGTAAATCCAGCATTGTTAAAACTTAGAACTAGATTTGAGGCACACTATTTCATTAGATGCTTTAGTCACAATAAAGCTTTGCTCCAGACAAACCAAACCATATTCTCATTTGCTTTTATTGATGGAAATTACATTTGAATGATGAAAGAGATTTTGTTGGGTGTTTGGCTTAATGCAGGTATTACAAAATTGTGGAAGCTGATCACATACTTTTTATTGTGAACCGGGAAAGAGCAGGAGTGCAATTCGATTTAATATATGACAGCATATTTGAGCGCTGCAGAAAGCACGTATTTAGGAAAGCACCACAATCGCTACCAAATCAAATCCACCATTAGACCAGAATGTGTTATAACGGGAGCTCAGACCAAGGAAAGCTACCACATTGGTCTGGCCTCCCCGCCTGATGTAAACGTTGTTTCCTTCAAATTCCCCACCAGGTTGTATTTTCTATCTGAGATTTTGGAGGCTTAGCTCATACCTCAGACCTCTTGGGTCTGTTTTTAGGCCAGATGAATATAAACACAATCTTCTTGTACAGTTTTTTCCCTTCTTAATTTATTTAATTTCCTTTATTTTCTCTTTTTTTTTTCCCCCTTTTGGGCCCATTCTTTTCATCATTTTTATTCTTTCACCTTAGCTAAGCTGAACCAGAAGAGTAGCAGTATCAGCAAGAAGTTATTTTAGAAATTAGAAGACACACATGATTTGTCAAGGTCATGTTAGTTTGGTATACATTATATTTATTAAATAAATGTTTGTACTTGATTTGTCTTCAAAGTCGAGAAAAATACTTGATAAACCGTTTATTGACAATTAGGCGCCATTAGGCACTATGTTAGCGGTAACGGAACAATGAATAAACGGTCAACCATTGGGAGAAGTGTTAAAATGAAAATTTCTCTAACAATTGGTGTGCACATAAATCAAAAACCCACTTTTGTGAATATCAATATGTATGGATGAACGTAATGAGAAAAATGCTAATTTGATGATGATACAGTAGTGTTTTGTTAAATGCCTATCACAAAACGTCCATAAAACAAAACACATGCAATAAGACTTTCCTTTGAGTTTCAATGCATGTAGTTTGGGATTAATTGTTCAATTCTTCTATCCTTCATTCCTTATTGTCACTAGATGTGCTCATATTCATCATCGTGTAAGTTTTATTTCAACTAAATACTCAAAGTGACCTTTTAATAATATTTTTCACAGAAGTTAAATTTAATTATATAATTGTTATACAAGAAGAAGAGAGGAAGGGAGAGGAGAAGAGAGAAGAGAGAATTGAGAGCTTGAAAAGTACTACAGGCGGCGCAGTATATTATATTATATATTAGGGCGACAACTAAAACATAAAGAGAAGTAAAAGTACAATAGTACCCCTGCGGTACTATACATATGGAAAAATAACAGCTGTTAACACTCCCCCTCAAGTTGGAGCATAGATGTCAATCATGCCCAACTTATCACATAAATCATGATGTCTTGAGTGGTGTAGTCCTTTTGTAAAGATGTCTGGAAGTTGATCCTCAGAGCTGACATAGGGAGTACACACTTCTCCTGTGATGACTTTCTCTCTGATAAAATGTTTGTCGACTTCGATGTGTTTTGTTCTATCATGTAGCACAGGGGTTAGCAGCAATGTTTATGGTTGCTTTGTTGTCACAGAATAGGGTCATAGGCTTGTTCACTGGAAAACCCAACTCACTCAACAGATTCTTTATCCACATAATTTCAGCCACTCCATGAGCCATGGCTCGATATTTAGCTTCAACACTGGATCTAGCCTCCACACTTTGCTTTTTACTTCTCCAGGTAACTAGATTTTCTCCTATAAAGGTGCATTAGCCACTAGTAGACTTTTTGTCATTTAGAGATCCAACCCAATCAGCATTAATATACACTTCAACTTTCAAATGTCTGTGCCTTTGAAACAACAAGCCAACACATATAAACTAGCTAAAGACACCAACTGCATAAGCAATGTCTGGGCAGGTCACAGAAAGATATAACAATCTCCCTGCAAGTCTCTAAAACTGTTTCACATCCTTGATAGGTTCACCTTGGCTGTCACCTAATTTATGGTTATGATCAATGGGAGAGTCAACTGGCTTCACTCTCATTTTTCCAGTATCTTGGAATAAATATAGAACATACTTCCTTTGGGAAATGAAGATACCCCTTTTTTAGCGGGCAACTTCAATTCCAATGAAGTATCTTGGAGGCCCTAGATCCTTTACTTCAATCTGTGTAGCAAGAAAACTCTTCAACTTATGGACTTCATCCCTCCAGTCACTAGTGACAATTATATCATCAACATATACTTTCAAAGCAACAATTTTACCTTCTCCTCTTTTCACAAACAGTGTGTGATCAGATTGACATTGCTTATATTCTTTCTGCTGAACTACAACATGGAATCTACTGAACCAGGCTCTTGGAGATTGTTTCAGCCCGTATAAAAACTTCTTCAACTTGCACACATTCTGTTCATTGCCTTGAGCCTGAAAACCAGGGGGTTGTATCATGTAAACTTCCTCTTCAAGGTCACCATTCAAGAATGCATTCTTGATATCAAGCTGATGTAGATCCCAGTCAAGGTTAGCATCAAGAGAGAATAGAACTCTAATGGAGTTCATCTTGGCAACAGGAGCAAAAGTCTCTGCGTAATCAATT